>JAADWP010000148.1:0-40511 GCA_023336215.1 Globisporangium iwayamae | reverse complement strand
TGGTTAACGCACTTGTGCAATTCCACAAATTCACCGTTCTCGTTGAGGGTTCGAGCCCAGCAGGGTCACTTTTCCCACTGGGAGACTCGGGGACGCTTCGCACCTAAGCGAATCAGCAACGTTTCCCTACTCCCAATAGGACGCACTTAGCTTGGGCTTCGGCAGTGAGGCTTCCAATGATACAGAGAAGGACAGAAACCACGGGCAGATGATAAGTGCTATAAACGTAAATCGAGCCATTTCCATTACCGAAAAGCAAGCAGTCGGAGCGATCTGAGATTTGCGTGATTGACAAGAAGAAGAAGAGTGAAACTCACGAACTCAACAAAATGAACAAAATGTACCGTAGGCAGAGCGACAAGGAGCAAATGGTTGGCTCGTCTGCGCGCATGTCAAAAAAGAGCCGACTTGAGTTGCCTGTCTGCGTCCGGTGGCTCGCGCATCTCTCTCTCACTCGCGCGAGCTCATCAGCCGCAGCCGGCGCAAGAGCGAAAGAGTCGAGCATCCACATTATCCGCATTATCCGCAGTGGAAGCACACGTCAGTTGGCGTTTTGCGGAGTCGAGCGCACACGGGCATTTCACCTTCCCACAATCACATTTACGCCACCACCACCACCACAATGAGCTTTGCGGACATGCTGACCCCGACTGCCCCGGCGCCGACGACCGCGAACGCTGTGTTCACGACTGAGGAGATCTCGATGATCCAGGAGATGTTTCTGAGCGCGAATGGCACCAGCCTCGAGCCGCTCAAGATCGTCCTGGACGACGCCACGCTCATCTCGGACAAGGACTTCCAGATCAGCGATATCTCGGTCTCGGATGGCGGTCTGCTCTTCAAAGCCGACGACCTGATGCTTGGTATGGGCGGTGTCCACGATGACGCCACGAGCGTGCTGCTGTCGCCCATCGGCTCGGACGAGACGTTCCTGAGTCAGTTCCTCTTCGACGAGAAGGACGCCATGGCGGCGTTCTACACCGAGGCGATCGACCCGTTCCAGACCTCGACGCCGTCCTCGCCTGTGATCAAGACCGAGGACGCGATTAAGAAGGAGGCGACTACGATGTCATCATCTTCCCCGATTGAGCGCCCGAGCGCCGACAGCGAGAAGACCCTGCAGAAGCTACGCACCAAGGTTGAGGCGCTCACCAAGATGTACTACACGCGCTGCCACCGTCTGAACGGCGGCTCGGAGGACAGCGCCGTGGAGGTTGAGAAGGTCAAGCTCGTGCACGCGATCAAGAAGCTTCAGCGCATCTCTGAGGGGCTTGCAAATGCGAACGCGCAGCTGGTGAAGGAGACGACGAGCGTCACGCAACAGCGAACCGAGCTCCTGAACCAGATGAACGAGGATCTGAGTGACGCCGCGGTCATCGAGGCGGTCGTGGCATCGATCAACGACCAGGCGTGCGCCGAAGCGATTGAGCGCGCGACCAAGAGCATCATCGAGTTCTCTATCGACGCCGAAGAGTCTGAAGTGATGGGCTGGAAGCACAAATGCGCAATCGGCACTGACGTGAACTCATTGACGTACGTATTCGAGAAGTGTTGCACTTCCCTGGACATGAGTGAGGTGCTGCGCACCACGTGGGAGTGCCTGAGCTCGTCCGAGAAATTTGCGCACATCGTGGGCGGCCCCGTAAAGGCTCGTGTCGTGAAGAAGGTGAACGCGAACGCCGTCGTGCTCATGTACGACGTGACTAGCAAGGACGCGAAGCGCGTCGACCGCATCCTCTCGCTCATGTACCGCGTGGAGCTGCCGAACAACCGCTACCTGCTGGGCTCGTGTCCGATTCACCCAACTTCTCTCCCCGCGTCGTCAAACAAGGACGTGCAGTGGCTCGACCACTCGATGTGGCAAATGCACGAGAAGAAGAGCGAGAGCGAGCACTGGGTGCGCATCGGCGGCCGCAACGTGTACCCGTCGCGCGAGGAGGCGCGCGTGATGGTGGTCGAGCACATCCGCTCGGTGCTCATGTGGGAGAACCTGGTCATGGGCCCGGTCTTCCGTCTCTAAGGAGACATGAAGATGGCGCAGCCCCATCCACCGCGTACCATAGTTAGGAATAGAAGATAGGCATTGTGACAAAAGAACGAACCCTCAAAGAGCTGTAGAGCCAAGTGTATGTGGAAAGAGGGAGAGACACGCATGCACACACACACACGCACGCATGGCGAATAATTTATTAGTACATCCCAGTAGTTGATATCCCAACCCATAATCTTCTACACTTGTCCAAGACCCGCGCTCTCGGGCGGATTACAGACAGCCGAGCTGCCGAAGACTTGCGGCAACCAGGACGCCTTTTGATAGATCCAGCCAGCGCTGACGGTTTCGTCTTGCCCGTTTCACATTACCAGTTGTCGACGGCTTGATTGCCAAGACACGAAACCGACAAGCAGCAGCAAAATTTCGCCATCCAGCCATCCATCCAGCCATCGCACACGGGCTCGCTCGCACGCAACCATCCGTCCATGTCATCCATTTCCGTCCAGATTGCGTTGCGCATTGTTTGTCGGTGCCGAGGCGATCGCAGCGGGAAAGATACTTTTTTCTCTCTCTCGCAGGAACGCTCGTGTCTGGCGTGCGAGGATTTGGCGGCAGGCAAGGACCGCAAGCGTCCACGGTCGATCTGCAACCAGCGCGACAAACGCGTCGAGGCGAGAATAGGAGAAGAGCCGTCAAAAGGAACTTCCTCGCAAAAAGGAGAGCGCTCTGAACTACAGACGAGCCGTTTGTGCCTGCGAGTTGGCTCATCCGCAAGTCGCCCGAGTTGGACAACCGCTGGCGTCAGTCCGCGTTGTCCTATTGCGGGCGTGAGGAGGACGGACGGTCTCCACACTTGCATTGTGCTTGCTGGTGCTTGTTGAAACTTGGATTTGTTCACGCTGGAGCCATTTGCATGTCATCCAACCTTGGAGGCGACCAGCCCCCATTTTGCTTGTAAAAAAGAAAAAGCACTCTTCATCGGTTTGCTCGAAGTGAGGCGATGCGCTCAAAAAGTCAGTCAAGAAGAACTCAAATCAGCTGCTCTCCTCGTTGTGGCTACATTTCGATTTTCGGATGGATTGATGGCACATCAGATCGGTTCAGAAGCTTGCGCGCGCTCTATTGTTTGGTCTTCGATGTCTTGACGCTGCTCCACTTTTTCGAAAAAGACGACAACGTCCGCTGCCTCATCAACGTGTCGGAGGAATCAAGTCAAACTCAAAAATGCCACACTTTTTGATTCTCGAGCTGGAAACCCACCGTTCTCTTGACTGCCGCGCATGCGTGGCAGACACCACTCTGTGTCGCGGCGAGTCACCTCTTTGTCTCGCAGTCACACACAGAACACCAGCTGAAGCTGATTTCCCAGCGCGCTGAAGAAGCTTCCCGCAAACGACAACTCCCGCAAGCACGACAGCTCTGAATTTCGGTGTCACATCCGTCGAGCGAGCAAGCGGGCAAATGAATGAATGGATGGACGTGATGCAGCCACGCGAAACGTGACCGCGCCGGCGAGGCAGCAAAGCTCGCACGTTGGACATCTGAAGAAATGAAACGACCTTGATCTTTCTGCCTGTGCCATGGAAGTGGTGTCTGCCATGGCTGCTCAGAAGCGGTGTGGAGATGCCTGAATAGGAGAAATATGCTGCTGGCGCGATCGTGAGCCGCCAACAAGGTAACTTGAGTGAGTGAGTGTGTGAGGAGGCGAGAGGATGATCGGTCGGTCCACTTTTCGAAGAGCTCCTTCACCAAGCAAGCTCGCTCGTCCGGCGACTTCGCATTGTGTTGTAGCGCTAGGTTCGATCGATCGGCATGCTGAACCGCTTGCGAGCAGCGCTTCGGCGCTTCGTCTGGTGAAGTTCGTTTGGCTGGTTCGTTCACAGCCGCTGCGCGCCCGAGAGGTTTGCAGATCTTGTTTCAGAACTTAGCGTCCGATACGGCGAATCACGTTGTCTAACAGCGTGAGCCAGGACTTTGCCTACAATAGGCTTTCGGCACTAACCAAGAAGGCTGCAGCGCCTGAAGGGTGTGCTATAGTGTTCACCACCTGCGGGAGCTGCTCGACCTGAAAGAACGCAAGCCCACTCATCCTCTCTGCCGCCTCTGAAGCTCTTGCAGGCCAGTTTTAGATGCGATAATGAGTGATCAGATGCGCCTACCCGGTACTGTATCAGAGAAAGCCTTCGACGCAACGAAGGTGTCGCTGATGACTCTCTTTCGCGCGTTGCATTTGCTTTGAGATGCGATAGCCCAGCTCGACTCGACGGGGATAGGCTGGCTGGCTGGCTGGCTGGCTGGTTTGCCTGCCCTGCTCATCTGCTTGTTTGTCGCTGCTGCTGCTGAGAGGAGTGGTGCGCATGGTGACTGCATCACCGTGGAACTTGTGAGGACGAGCGGTACAGTAGATCTGGTTTTGCGATGGAAACACCCCGTCTCCATTTGCTAGTTGCGCCAAGTTGAAGGGACCATCACTGTCATTGTACTGGTACGCGAAACGGCGCAACGCAAGCTACAGCCGCATTATAAAAGGCCACGTCGTTCTTTGCTGAAACCGCTTGGCTGCATTTCTGTGTGGCATACCGCCGCCACCTTCCTCATGCAACACGATGCGATGATCCTCTGCGGCCTCCTTCGCAGCAGCGGCGCCAGCATATGCAATAACAGCAACAGCAGCAATGCCGACGATGTGCTGGAGCATGCGGCGCTGCTGCTCTGGAACTCGCTCCGCAGCGGCGACAACGATGCAGCCGTCCAAGCGCTGCTGCATATCGAGACGAAAGTGTGGAACCGCGTCGCGCGGCTGCTGTTTGCGTCCAATACTAGCGTTGTGGAGGCGATCATCGCAGTCATGTGCGCTCTGGTGTCGTCGTTGTCATCATCAGCTACGCTCGAGTCTCCTCCATGTGCTGCCACGACTTCAGCCGCCAATGGATCACCGCCCTCTGGTATGACTAATGGTGGTAGTGAAGATGGCGACAATGAAGCCACAGAGAAGACACGTGAGTGCTCACCGCAGATCATTCATGAGCGGATCTGGCGCAGCGAGTGGTGGCATCAGATCGTGGAGAAGATCAAGAATTGCTACTCTCTGTGCTTGTCCCAGCAAATAGAGCACCACTCGCAGCATCGGCGAGCAACGAGCAGTAGCATCGTCAAGCAACGGAACAAGGACGTCGACACTTGTGAACGGCTGCTAATGGTTGTTGGCTCAGTGCTACGCTACCAAGGCTCACTTATCAGGGCAGCAACGAATGGTGGTGACGCCAGTCGTGGAGGTGAAGACCGCGCTCGGATGAACGACAGTGTCGACCTCTTCGCGTCGCTGTGCGCATCGCCCATCTTGAGTATCGCGATCTGTGCCTCTACAGGTCTTCATTCGTTATTACAGGGTGATGGTGAGCTGAGTGAACTGGCGGCGACAAAGCTGTTTGGTGACTCGATCATGGTCAGTCACATTGCAAAATGGCTCAAGGACAGCGGTGGACTATCATCGCCCGAGTGTTGTCCCTCACAGAGAATGAAAGCACCGACAAGATCAAGCCACGCAGAACGCGAGAAGAAAGAGAGGCTTCATCAGCAGTGCGCTTACTTCGATTTGCTAGTGTTTGCTGCGTCGTCGCCAACCACGGAAGAGGTCAAGTGGCTAGTGCTCGACAAAATCAACCCGTTGCAGCTATGCCAACAATTTCTGTCACATCCGAGCGCCGAGCTGCAAGAGAAGGCGCTGAACCTGCTGACTGCTACTCTGCAAAGCTCAACGACAGTGCGTGAAACCAAAGCCAATGTGGTGTGCAGCAACATCCGAATTTCCGGCCTGCTGATCACCATTTGCTGGCTCATGGGGCATTCTCACCATCGAGTTGCACAAGCAGCGAGCAGGTTATTGGACGCGGTGATTGAGAGATCGCCAGCGGCAGATGTTCTTCGAGCACTGATCGAGCAAGGATGCGTTATTACCCTCAGCTCACTGGCGCCCTCGGCAGCAGGGTCAGACGACCCACATGCGCAGCATGATCAAGACAACAGCAGCAGCCAGAGCACTAAGGTATTGGATTGGATAGCGACGGAGATCGTCCGTGAGCAGATTCTCGGAGCTGCCGTGAGCTCCGTATTGCGCTCAAGCAACGTGCTGCTGCAGAAGAACGTGCTCCTGTCTCTCCTGTTGCTGAGCCAACGCGATGCTGAGCTCCGAGAATTGCTGGCTGGCGGAGAAGAGAATTTCCTCGACGAGGTCGTTCATGTGGCGATCGAAGATGGCGAAGATGGTGGCTTGGCTGCGATGCTCCTCGCTGCAGCTCTGAGCTGGTGTGACAAGATCTCCGTACTCAAGCTGGACGATTCTGGAAGCAGCTTTCGACAGAGCGAGAGTGGGAAATTGCCTCGTGACGCCCAGCTTGGGAATCAAGTCGCGGACGAAGCTGCGTCCGACAGGATCCCGCTTGTGATCAAGTTGACACACAGCAATCAGATGGTTGTTGCCGAAGCTAGCGGAGTGCTTCTCTACAGCCTCAGCAAGGTTGTGAGAAAGTGGCTCGACACAATGCCAAGCGAGCCTCAAATCCCGCTGAGCCGGTTTCGAGTCTTCACGATTCAGCTTTTCGTCGAAGTGCTTTCGAAATCACAGCAAGAGGCTGTCATCGTCCTGAAACGCAAGGACTTATATGAACTGTGCGAGCTTCTGGAGCTCGCCAAGTTCCTCGAATGCTCCAAGTGCTGGCACTTTACGACGTTCGCGATGAACCATGCGTTGAGTCGCTCCAACTGGTTCCAAGTCTTCCAGTTCGCGATCAAGATCCGCCACCCGTCACTCATGCTCCGGGCAGGCAAGATGGCTCTCGAGTGCTTTGAAACAGAGACCAAGAGTGGCAATAATGCAAGCCTCGAAGCGAGTCTTCAAGCGCTGGAGAGCAGCAGTGACGCCTCGACCCGACGATTTCCAGACCTGAAGATTGCAGCTTTCGAGACGTTTCGAGAGATTTTCCATGCAAAGATCTCCAAGTGCGATTCAGATCAGTGACCTTAAAGCATTTGCGGCATCAAGAAGTCGCCCACTGTACTTAATGCGTCGCTGCTGATACATCGACTGACTGTTCAAGCAGCGTTTAAGAACCAAAATGCTGGACGTCACTGCCCACATGCTGCTGTTGCTCCAGCAAGCGCAGATCAAACACGAGCATCCGAGCGACGACTCCTTCCTGCCGCTCTCGCTCTCGCTGGCGTGTCTTCTGCGCCAACTACCCTCGGGCCTCGCTCCACCGTCGGGCGTGCTCTCGTTCCACCAGTTGGATCGCCTTCCCGAGCATGTTCTGAAGCAGAAACTCGACAAGATCCTGAGAAATGATGGGGATTCTGTCAAGGCGCTCAACTTTGTCTACTCGATCGTCCGGTACGTGAAAATCGCGAGGGCGTTGCTAAGCGTCTGCCACGAGCACTTGGTGAGCAAGAAGTCGAGCCTTGAAGCGACCCAGAGCATCATCGGCATCGTGGTCAACGAACTTGGGGTTGAGCAGGAGCAAGATGAAGAGCTCGATGTCTTTCACGAGCCGCTGCCGGTAATTCCGCAAAACCAGAATGCCAAGGGCGCCAGCAACAGTGATGCAAACACCTCGTCGACACCAGTGGCTGCGGCTCCTCCGACTCGAGCAATCAATGCGTCTGAGATCATGAAACGCGCTGTGAGTCGAGACGTGGGCAATGGCAACGCTGTTCTGGAGGTCATGCGCAAGTACCCAAGTGACGAGCGGATCCAGTCACGAGGGGTGAGAGCTCTCAAGTCCGTCGTGCGCAGGTTCACCAGCGAGAGCGAATCCGAGTCAAAACGAGAAGAGGAGCCACGATATTCCGTCAATCGGAAGCGTAGCCAGAGACGCAAGAGCGCTCGCACGAGGCAGGCAAACCAGCAAAAACTCACCGAACTGGACGACGGCGACAGCGATCACTCAAGCGGCTCTAGTGATGAGAGCTCAACGTTTAGCGAGAGTGAGCGCGTCGACCAACAAGAACAGGAAGAAGAATCCGAGATGATGAAGAGCTTGCGCGCCGCCATCGAACTCGTGATCGGCAACATGAAGAAGCACCCGGAAAACCTGCCTCTTCAGCGCGATGGACTGCTCTGCCTCTCCGAGTACGTGGGCAAAGACGCGCGCCATGTCGCTGTGATCACCTCGAGCGGGGGGATCGTGTCGATCATGGACGCGATGGCGCGCCTGCCCGACGACCAGGATGCAAATGTCGGAGGACTGTCGGTTCTAGCGCACCCGCAGATCGCAGGTGATAAGCTTATGACTCTTCCTAATGATGACTAATTGTGTTGATGTAGAACTGATCATGTGTGCTCTATTCGAATGTGTTACAGATGAGTCAATTCTGCGTGTGAACCCTGAGAGCCGTCGCCTCGTGCTCTCCGCGATGAAGCGCTTCCCACTGAACGAGCAGATTCAGGGCCTGAGTTGCTTGGCGCTGACGAACCTGAGCCTGCGGCATGGTACGCTTTATCTGTTAGATACTAAACTCGTGTGTCTTCGAGACTTACCAACCTGCTTATCTGCTGCTATAGATGAGAGCATGTTTGAGATCGTGTCGAAAGGCGGACTTGAGACTGTGGTGGCGGCGATGAAGCGCTTCCCGCGAAACAGTCTCATCCAGGCTGCTGGCTGCTGGTTGTTCGGCATCGTCAGCGCAAAGAACGGTAAGCAAGCTCAACGACAACATTGTTGGAGAATTTCATTCTCGGCTAATTCAGGTGAACACGCCTGCACAGAGGAGATGACGACTGCGTGCCTTGACGCGGGCGCACTGCCCGCTTGTGAGAAAGCGCGCGTGGGGTTCCCAGACGACCCAAAGGTTCAACAGAACGCGCTCTTTGCAATTCAAAAATTGACTGCGGAAGACGAAGCGCAATCCGACCTCAGGCAGCAGCAGCAGGCGCCACGGGAGTGTGCTCTACAATGACTCTTCAGTTGATTCAGTGTTTTACCTTAAGGCTGACAAATGTAGATTCTTCTATCATGCAGTAAAGCAAAGCGAAGCTCAAGATTCAGGCGCTCAACTACACAGCACTTACGCACATGGTCGCGAGATCATCTTGTACTGGAGCAGGCCCTTCTTCATCGTCGCATCGCTCGAGTCGATCGCAATCTGCACGTCTTCGTCCCCAGGGCTCGTCTTCTGCGCCACAATTTTGCTCTCGATCCGGATCCAGTATGTGTCGTCCTTGATCACTTCCGCATCGCTGCCCAGTGCACCTTGCGAGGTCGAGTTCGCACCACTGGTGCTGTTGCTCTTGCTATTAATGGTTTTGTTCTCGCAGGGTGTCCAGACGATCGGGTTGAAGTCCATGGGCTCGTAGAAATCGTCATTAAAGCCGCTCGAGTAACTTCGTTGTGCGATCATGCCGTGCACACCTCGAACCATCCTGTACGACGCGCTCAGGTGGGCGAAGGCGTTTGGACTCGTCTCGGGAACGTACGCGTAGCCGCGAAAGTCAATGTGCACGATGCCAATCGACATGCCCTGCAATGAGCACGTTGGAGCCAAAAACAATGGTGTTGTTAGAGATCATCATGAAGACACTGTTGAGGACTCATAAAAGACGCTACCAAGGCTTACCCGTTCGACTGTGAGCTCGACGTTGATGAAGCACTTCTTCTTATCTCGGAGGTTTGTTGCCGACGTCTGCGCCGAAAAGTCCGCGAAGAGCACCGACATGGCGAAGGACGAGCCGTCCGAGTTGTTGGCCATGCTCAGCGACGACGGCGGGCACCCCGAGCCGTAGTACTCGGGGTGTTTGACACGACCGCCGCGGAACTTCCTGTGCGCACTCACGAAGCCCAAGCCATTCTGGATGGAGACCCAGACGAAGATGGAGACGACCAAGAGCAGATTCACGCGAAGCTTTGTCAGCATGATACCTAGATGGCTAGTGTGTTTGCTGGTACTGCTGCCACTACTGGCGCCAGTTGAGAACGAAGAACTGAATCAGGAAGACAGGAACAATGAAAGTCGCCCAAGTCTGTCAGCGCTAGAGAGAAAAAGAGCACGCTTTTGAGAAACGTTCTCCACTACATCGCATCGCTTGCTGCCAGATCGCAACACCTTCGACGAAATGAAACGGACGCATCCTGTACGGAGCGAGCGCAAAAACGCACGTGAAACCATTTTCCCCAGAGGTCAGTGCTTCCTTTCATAAATAGTGAAATTCTTGGTTACCTCCCTGCTCTGCTCCTTGCTGCTTCTCATCACGAGGCGTAAGACTCTTCCCACGCGCACACTCATCCATCCACTCACTCACCAACACATTCAAAAGCCGCCTTCCAGGCCTTGCTTCTTAGCCGAAGAGTGCGAAGAGCGGTGCGACGGCGTTGCTCTCCCAGCGCAGCAGCGCCATGGCGATCTGGTACTTCCAGCGTACAGCGTGCTGCGCGCTCTTGTGGTCCAATAAATTGCCGCCAAACGTCACATCGCAGCCGATCTGTTTCTGCTGCTCAGTACGTCGCGGCGGCTGGTGCTGGTGGTAGTACTGATGGCCGCCACCTGAATCCACATCGACGGCATTCTGCTGCTCGTAATCCACCGGGTCCGTGATCATGAGCCAGTAGAACATGTCCATCCACTGGACGTTCGGGTCGTCCTCGTCGTCCACGTACACCTGCGGGTTATGCGATCGAAAGCAGATGAGGAAGCCGTTCTCTAATTTGATCCGAAACAACAGGAAAATCGTGCGGAAGATCGGCGCCGTGCTCCCCTCCTGCAGGTCGCGCCGGATCAGCAGCGTGTCCTCGTTGATACGCTGTAGGATCTCGAGCTTCTGCACCGATGCGTAGATACCGTGGTAGAGCTCAAAGTCGCAGTACATCTCCCAGCTTTTCTCGACGAGGTCGTCGGCGCCAATGGTCAAAATGCGCTTGGTAAAGTTGAACTGCACGCGGCCGTCGGGTGTGATACGCTGGTGCTGCGTCCAGCCCATGGTCTTCTCCGGCTCGCTCGCCATCTCCATGTGCCGCATACTCTGGAAGAACGACGTCGCCTGGTGGTGCGAGTCCAGCATGATCTCGCGCGCTTCGGCGTCCGAGAGTGGCTTGAAGTGGATCGTGCCAAATGAGTGCTTGAATCTTAAATAGTCGGGGATCTAATTTACACAGGTCAAGTTTGTTAGCGTCATACCGAGTGTGATATGTCACAAGTCTCACTGAAAAAAATGTCAGAAAACGCACCATGAAATCGTTCTGGAGCCGCTGGAAGTGCTCGCCGAGCGTGTCATAGACCATGAGCTGGTCCTTGAGATCCGAGGTCTCGGCGCGCAGTCCGCGCACTTCGTAGATCGAGTGCACAAATTTCTTGAACACGACGTCGCGCAGCGAGGACTCGTCGAACTCCATCCAGTTATTGCGCGCGCGGAACTCGTCCAGGTTCTTGGTCAGCACCACCTCGAGCTCTTCATTTACCGTTTTCAGGTCCTTGCGCTCGGCCTGGTGGTTTTTGAACAAACAAACAAACAAGACAGGCAAACAAACAAGTGAGCAAGCAAGCAAACAAGTCTCAAATGAGAGATCGCGCACATTACCTTCTTGCGCACGCGCGACTGGCGCACGGTCTCACAGTGCTTGAGGCGCTTGAACTCGGCCTTGGCCATCTTGCGCTTGGCGTCGGGCGGCAGGTGCGCGTTGTGGCGCAGGATCTCGCGCTCCACGTCGTCGAGCGTGAGGAATTGCTTCGCGGCGCTGAGCTTCTGCAGCGTCGCGGTCGTCATGGCGGTTGACAGCGGTGACGACGAGTTGGCCGCCGTAGCGGCGATGGCGGACACGGCAGGCGTTTTCTTCTTACTGTTGTTACCTTTGGTTGTACTGGTCGCGAGCGACGCGGTCGTCTGCATCGGGTCCATGTGCAGCGACGGCGACGGCGCGTTCGGTATCATGAGGTGGCTCTGCATGGAAGAAGGAGGGGGCGACGGGGGAAAAGCGTCAGCGATAAACTGCAGTGCCACGGGCTGCGCGTCTTGCTGCGCCTGAGCATCATCGCCATCGCCATCTCCATCGCCGCCGTCCATCGCGTCGTCTAGGAAGAACAAGTCTTCCAGCGACGCGACGTCCATGGCGTCCATATTCACACACACAACAAACAAGCAAGCAAGCAAGAGTTTGCTTGTTTGTTTGTTCGATGTCTTGTGAGCTGCGCACGACTTGCGTTGTGTAAAGCAAAGTCACTCACTCACCTGTCGAGCGTTTCTGGGTCGCACACTCACGACGAGGCTTTTGGCTGGCGGCTGCGCGGCTTGCGTGGAAGAGATGCTGGCGTAAGAGTTGTGTGAGAGAGAGGCCTCGCGCATCCACGAGCAACGCTGTGGCTGGGTTGGTTGCTCTTTTTGTCCCGTCAGCGCCTCACGCGCTGCTGACTTGCTTTTCGTAGGGCAGCTGGGAGAGACAGATAGATTTGTGCCAGTCCCACACTTTTAACAAAAACCTTACTAAATGCATATATGGGTATTGAGTGAAAGTGATTTTTGAATCGACACCTGCAGATGCCAAAATCTTGGTCTCTAAAATCGCATATGTATTTATCTGGCCAGAAATTTTCTCGGCCGTTCCATGAATTCGACACATGCGCACTGCGAGCAACCCGCAACCCACCACCAATTGGTGTTGCCACCTTTTTCTGTCGTGCAGTGCTTGCAGTGCTTGTACCCACAGTCACCTTCACAAGCAAGTGAGCAAGCTTGATCGCCTCCCAAAAACTATCGTCAAGCAAACAAGCAAGAGCTTGTTGTTGTCTCACTTGTTGCTTGCTGCAGATGAATTTCGAATGTGCGCGTGTGTGCTCAAGTGATCCGGTTGTGTGGCGAGTAAATAAGTAACCGGCCCACTGTGCTGCATCATCACGCGTGCCCCAGGTTTGCGCGAGAGAACTTCCAAGTCAATGGTGCAAGCAAAGCCGCAAATGGAAAGCAAGCAAGCAAGCGAGACAACACACAAACAATTTTGCGCGCACAAGCAAATGGACACAAGCAACTTGTCCTGCTTGGAGTGGTGACAGATAGAACTTGCTCGAAAAGCCGCAAGCATTTGTGTTGCTGTCGTCACGCCAGCTGCCTCCACTTGTGAGTAACTCGTCGCTAACTGGCTAAATACAGCTGGCTTTCCCTTTCATCTGATTCGTCAAAATCAAGAGCGCAGTTTTAACCAATCATAGATTAAATCACGACGCATCCTGAAAAGGCGCAGCCAATTACTTCAAAGGTATTAGCAAGCAAATGCGCGCAAACCGCTGCTGATGGCGAGCAGCTCCATGGCGGGCGAGCAGGAGCGCGGCAAGAGCACGCCGCGCATCAAGAGCGGCAACTGCAGCGTCACGCTCAGCACCAACTCCAGCGCCAGCAGCAACAACGCAAATAGCACCACAGGTTCGGCAGCTGCCAACAGTGCGAGCGACATCTACGACAAGCAAATGGCGTGGAAGCTGCACGGCCAGCGCAAAGTATGCATGCATGTGTGCCAAAGCGCATCTGCTGGATCGCTATGTGCAATACAAATGTATATGGATGGTGCATCTAACTCACGATTGCATCTATGTGCGCAGATCCAGAGCAAGACCCACGAACTCTCGAGCCTCGAGGCGCAGGAGTGCACGTTCGCCCCAAAGGTCTGTGTCCCTATTTGTTCGTCGCTCCCTTTTGCCATGTTGCGTTCAAGTCTATTCATAATAAAAGCCATGCTGTGTCACCCGTAGACCAACCGGTCGAAGTGTAGAGCGCTGCCGGACTCACCGTCACCACCACCATCCCTCGTAAAGAACGACTGCGTTACAGCGGCCGAAATGGTATCACCGCCACTGCGCTTCCGCTCCTCTGAGAGCGTCTTCAGCTTTGCAGACGACTCGAGCTGCTGCTCTCCGTCGTCTTCGACGATGCGGCCCAGTGCCTCCATCACTGCGACTGCAGGTGGTACTAACAGCGCGAATGGGGATGCGGCGCCGATCCACCCGACCGAGTCGCAGGAGAGCTCCATCCAGCTGCACATCGTGCGGCAGGGGCGCGCGCGCGAATACGCGCAGGAGGCCCAGCAAAAGTGAGCCCTGATTGAACTGCTTGCTTTGTTATAGACTAAAAGGAATGGCTTGCTGATGGTGTCGTTTATGACAAAATCAGGCTCTTTGCGTCGTCGGGCCTCCAGCACAAGGCGAAAGACTTCACGAAGGTGACAGCCTTTGCGCCGTTCAAGCTCAGTGTCGGTAACCAGGTACGTGTTGAAGATCGCTCAACTGCCTAGCGTGCATGTATACATACTTAGTTCATTTTGACACAGGCCACGTCGCTAACTCTGTTTTACTTTGCCGGCATGCGAGTAGAAGCCCCGCGCGTGTTCTGCTTCGCCCACAAAGACCCGACAGCGCACCAGCTCCGAGCCTGTGAGCGCTGCAAACAGTAGCAATGCGAGTGGCCAGATGTCCCCACCAAACAACGACCAGCAGCAGCACACAACGGTTACGAGTAGAGAAAATGGCGAATGCAGCAAGAGGCTCACGAGATCGTCACGTGCGCAGTCGACATCAGCAACATCAACAGCGTCAAATCATCACCTACAACAGCACAATCTCGTCAGCGGGAACAACGGGAGCATGAACCAGCTACAGGAAAGCAGAGAGGAGGCCTGGGACAAGTACGTCGCAATGTTGTGTCTTCATGGAAGCCCTTCGCTAAAGTCACTGACGCTTGTTCTACTGTATGCAGAGAACGCTCAAGTCTGCTTTCTCTTCTTGACGTCCAAAGGCGAGAGCTCGAACAGCGTGGGAAGGCGCAGCAGGAGGCGCTTCAGATCGCCGAGAACTTTGCGAACGCGATCCAGAGCTTCGAGGAGCGGCTAGTCGCTGTCGAGAGCTCCACGGCGCAGGAGCTCGCAAGTATCCACGAATTGCTCCAGCGACAGGCGACCGCGACGGATCTGATCCTCCAATCGCTTGGGGTCGCGCAGGTTCCGCCAGCAATTTCATCATTAGCTCTAGCTGTACCTCCACACTCTCCCCCTTTGCGGTCGCCGACATCTGCGGCTGCAACATCTCGACGCGAACCAAAGTAAACATCGGGCTTCAGCAGTCTTACAAGGACCAAGAACCAAACTTGAGCAAGGTCAAGCTGAGGCTCGATTGTCCCAGTGTGTCGTCACGGGCGGTGCTCATTCCTGTGCGTTGATTGAAGGTGCAAGATATTGTGTGACCATGAAGTCTCCCTTCGTTCATGCACAGAAGCTCGCGATCCTGTGTGGTAAGTCAGTGAGATTCTTGTAGTATGTCAACTTCCATTTTGCCAGAAAGGCTCACATATGGTCAAATCAAAAACAATGCACCACTATGGAAAGATAATAAAATACGCAACAGCAGCGGAGAATGCCGACGCCTGCTACACGAGCGAGGCTGAATCAGTTGAACGCCAGTGACGACAGCCGGAAGACTGGGTGCACCATGAAGCTTTCCCAGCGCGTGACCGTCGAGAGTGTGTCCATCGCGAGCGTTGGCAGGTGGCCCGCGTCGCCGAAGTTCATGCTGCCGCCGTACTCGACCTGCGCGCCTGTCTCGTTAAACAGCGAGGAGCTCGGGTCAGCGTAGCCCAGCTGGTCGATCACGAACCAGCCAAACAAGTGCACCCACTGGATCACGCGATCGTCCTTCGTGCGTGTCACTCGGTTTTTCTCGCCCACGCACAGGTGGTCGATCGAGCGCGAGCAGATGATAAAGCCCGAGCGCGTGCGCACGCGGAAGAGCAAGTACACGCACCGGAAGAGCATCGAGCCATCAGGACTCACGGTGTCGCGCAGCGCTACGATAGTGTCGTCGTTCACGTGCTGTAGGATACGGAGCTGCTCGTTGATTTGTCACAAACCACACAAAATCAACACCCACACACATGTTAGATCATACCACACAGTACAAATTGAACAGAGGAAACAAAGCACTTTACCGTCAGCAGGCCGCGGAATTTCTCGTCTGCACACACGGGGTCCGAAAAGCACATCCAGGTTTTAAGCATGAGTTCGTTCGCGTTCTCGCCCATGAACTGCTTGCGCAGCGAGAACTTGATTGTCGCGCCGTCCGCGAGCCGCTTGTCCTCCCAGCCCATGACACGCGCACCCGTGCTCAGCGCCCGTCCGCTGAGCGCGAAGCCCAGGATTCCCTGGTAGGTCTCGTTCACAAACACGCGCGTTTGCGTGAGCGCCAGGTGCTTGTACCCGATCTCCTTCCAGAGCGCAGTCGACAGCGGCGCACGTTGCTGAACAGAAGACCCCGGCATGTGTGCGGGCCGTGGGAAACTATAGAATTTAGTTTTGTTTTTGCGCTTGTCCGGCGAGTAGTCTTCGTCTGACGTCTCAGCGACCGCGGTTTCGCGCCAAGGCGACATGGGCTGGTCGTAGTCACTAGTGGCAAACCTAATGGTGTCCGCGTCATCGTCGCTGTCGTCATCCTCCGACGACGTGCTCGCAGTGTGCACTGCCTTAATGAACTGGCTGTGCGTCTCGAGCGTGTATTGCAGCTGCATCTGCTCACCCTGCAGCAGCTCTGACTGCGCCGCGAGCTCGTCGCACTTGCGCTTGAGGTCGTCCACGCGGCCACCCGCATCCGCTGGGGGCGTGATCGCCGCCAGTTGCACGTGCTGCAGCTCTTCTTCAGCGCCCTTGCCTTCGCGCTTGAGCTTAAGCGTGTTCATCTGGCCCTCAAGACGCTTCACCGTGTTCCTTAGGTCTGTCAACACAGCCTATAATAGCGTCATGCATGCACAGAGCAATATAAAGAGCAGGTTAGCGACGTCCCTACGCAGGCCTCACGACTGCTATGATAAAGAGATACATGAGCACGCGTACTTTGTTGCGGTGGTAGGAGCGCTTGACGACCTCGCGGTGCTTCTCGCGCCGCTCGAGCGCTGAGAACTTGGCTTTGCTCTTGTGCGGCGGCTTCTCCTGCTGTTGCGGGGCGTTGCCGCTACCGTTCTCGTCCACGCCACTGGGGCTGCCGCCGAGCAGCAGGAAACGCATCATCTCGCACTCGTCGTCGTCCCAGTCGTGCGGTGCCACCACGTCGCCGTCCATCGCGTAAGCGTAAGCTGTCGTTCGCTGCGGCAATTCACAGGCAGGCGTCTCGTGCCCTTCCTTTTCCACGACACTTTCAACAGTCAGCTCTGTTAAAGAAAAGAACTTTTTTTAAGCGGGAGTTGACTCCCTCGACCAAAGTCACTATTCCGGGGACTGGCAATTTTTGGGAGTTTTCGATTGGTTTGAGCCGGAAGAAAAGCAATTGTCGATACCCATTCTTGATATGTCTGTCGCGTGCAGCTCAAGGTATCATGTGCTGAGCCCATCCCAGGAGCGGGTACTTGCCAGCAATCACAGCGACAGGAGATGACGAAGTGGCTATGCCGATGGCCTTCTGACCAGCGGAAGTGAGCTGGGTGACGATATGCGAGCCGCGGTTCAACGACACGTCCTGCGAGCTTGGCAGCCCAGTCTCAGCCGTACTTCTCCACGTAGCTGGCGAAGGTGAAGAACGCGGCGTCACCGTCATGCGGATACGAGGACGCGATCAAACCCTTGTAATTTGAGTCGACGATCTTCAGAGGAGAAGCTGGTGCCGGGAGATCACCCAGGGCTGTCGCGTTCGTCACGTAGCTGAACGTGAGGATGCGATAGCCAAACCAGGAGCCGTTGGCGTTCTTGAAGCCGTCGCAGATCTGCGAGAAATTGGCTGGCTTGTAGTTGAGCAGCTTAGCAGCCGCGGGTGCTTGGCCTTCTTGAGAATCACCATGCCATGAAAACAGCAACAAAATCAGAGCTCCGAACTTCAGCGGAAGTTGCACTTAGCCATCATTCCTGCGAACCTATGTGCTTCATTCGTGCTTAAGAGGAGGTTGCACTTTGCGCGCTCGATTCCACATTTGAAGATTTGACCCGTGGCACACATGGTTGATTTGTTTGACGCTCGGCGCTAGACTCCACCGCGGTGCCCGCGGAGGGGCGCTGGTGCTCATGCGTAGTGCGGTGTATTGTGGCTGAGCTCAAGATGCACTAAATCGAAGCCCGCATCGAGCGCTTTGCCACTGTGCTCTTCAAATTCATGTAAGAAGAACTCCATGATCTCGTTCAGTGTGTGTGTGCATGTGTGCATGCATGTAAGACAGGGATGCCCCTAAACTGTTATGTGTTCTGTTTGTATACATGAAGTTACACCATTGCAGCACGTACACGGGATAGTGTACGGTGGATCATGAAGACTGCAGCTTAGTGTCGCTCGACAAGTAGTGTCGCTCGACAAGGGGACGAAGCCTTTCTCAGTCGGTCGGGAGGGTGTTGAGGTTGCGCTGCGACGAGTTCGACTGACCTGACTGCCGTGATAGTTTGTGCGCGACGGCTTTCATGCGCAAGCGACCGACCCCAATTTGCTGGACAATCGTTTTCAAGCGCTGTTCAGAAGTCCCGCCGCCACTAGAACCGTTCACGGCTCCGACCGGTAGCGTCGCGTCTCCGCCCAGTACGCCAGTTTCCCGCTTTGCTGTCATCACCGTCTTGTCGTATAGCTCGCCCACCGGCACAATCAGCTCCAGGAACGCCTCGAACATTTGCAGACACACATAGGGCGTGTCCGTGTCGAGCACACCCGCGAGCACAGCGCTCCACAGCGTCGCGCCTTTTGGAAGCACGCTGGTGCCGCCCATCGCCGCTGGAGATGTCAACGAGAAAGGAAGAAAAGGCGGTGGTGAAGCGTCATCTGCAAGTGCTCCTGGGCTAACATCGGATGGAGACAGCGAAGACGTCAGACTTAAAGCCCATTCCATGCGCTGTCGCACGAGGATCTTCTTGAGGTGCGAGGCCCAGACATCACGCGATCTCGGAATCTTGCCGTCGTGTACCGTGCGCAAGTTGTTGAAGAGCTCCTTGACGAGCTTGAGCGCGATCGAGAAATAACTGTGCGACTCCAGTGCACTCAGTAGGCCGTCGGTACTCAGTGAGAACAAATCACTTGTTTTCATTGTGCGCACCGACAGTTTACTCACCGAGTATCCGAGCAACCCCTGCTCGCCGAAGTAGCTGCCTCGCTTGTAGCGAGTTTCACGGCAACGATCAGGGTGTGTCGCGGATTGCGGCACAAGATGGCCCTTCACGACGAAGTACATTCCTTTCGGGATTGTCCCCTCGACCACCACCCTCTCGCCACGAGGGTAGCTCTCGAAACGCAGTTGGTCGGCAATCGCGTTCGTCAAGACCTTTAAGCTCGCGGTATCTCCGTGGGCAAGCGGACGGAAGACCTTGACCATCAGTGCTTTCATGGGTAACTCGGCGATGTGGAGCAGTGTTTGGCGTCGAATTTTACGCGGCAACATCTCGAAGACATGCTGATAGTTGATGCCGTGATGTGACGACCAGAGCGTTGAAAGGAAGAGCTGGACTCGCGACTTCATCTGCTTGCCAATCTTCCAGCGCGACAAGTATAGCTCGACCTCGATTTGATCCTTGCGGAACTTGACCTCGTTGCCGATGTACGAGATGTACAAGCTGGAGATCTCGCCGATCATGAACGACATCACCAGCAGCCCAATGAAGCAAAGCAGGATTGAGAACACATCGGTCAACGTCGATTCTGGGACGAACGTGCGGCATTTCTTTACAAATGCGGTAACGGCGAAGAACATCCCTCTGAAAAATCGAAGCCACAGCTCGGAAGACGATGGATTGGCCGGATTAGAAATGTGGATGTGCTCAGTTGGCAGCCATGCGTTCCACTCAGTCCCGTATCCGTCAAAGCTAGCAACACCGAGATAGACGCACGCACTCCAGTACATCGTTAAGAGGTACAGAAGCCAAATCGTCTTGAACCGAGCCCACTCGTACGAGACGCTCTGCCGGTTGATCTCGTTCAAGTAGTGCACGACGTTCTTCACTTTGATGCATCGATGAAGACACAGCCAGAACTCCGTTGGCAAAAATGGGAGGAGAAACAAGTCGATTGGAATCGTTGCGAGGACATCCCAGAGCATCCGATCCGACTTGTACGAGTCGCGGTGCTTTTCTTCGTAGATCTCGATGGAGATCTCGCATTCCTTCAGCCTCCAGTTGATCCAGATGTCCAAGACGTAGAGAAGACTGCAGAAAAGCTGAAGCAGGTTCACGACTGTCGTGATTGGTGTCCATCGGTCGCATGCGTCGAACGCAATGCGGTACGGAACAATTACAGCCATGAATACTGTACAAGCTGCAATGATCCGAAGCCACACCAAATGCAGCTGGCTCTGTGCCTCAACGCCGTAGATGAGCGATCGTATCCAAGCTGCTGGTATAAATCGAAGTACTCCCTGGCTGACAGCAACGAGCTGAAGGCTCCTCGTCGGGGCTGTATCGATCTCCTCGATTTGATGGCAGGCATTGAGGGCATTCTCTGCGCCATCAGATGAATCCAAGCGCTGACTCATTTGTGAAGCGCCGTCACGTTGATGTCGATCGTTCGTGGGTGCGTTCAGCCGCTGCTGCTTCTGTTGCACCTTCACGGTCTGAAGCACGCGTTTCTTCCAGTCCGGATACAGCTCAAAGACCATCTCAAGTGACTGCCTCGAGAGCAAGTAAAGGATGCAAGACGTTTTTGCCCGCACGTATGCATTCCGAGGATTGTCCGAGAACAGCGCATTCTCGCCGAAGAAATCGCCCGAGGTGATCTCGCTCATTTGCTTCAAAGTCTTGACGTCGACGTCAACAGCACTTCCTCGGCTGTTGGACGCACGATTTCTTCCGTACAACTCGGGTCTTCGTGGTACTCCGACGGGGACCAAGACGTTCAAGATGCCAGTGAAGACAAAGAACATGTCCGTGCCCTCATCTCCTTGTCGGTAGACGTAGTCTTCCTTCAGGATCAAGACTTGGCTGAAATGGGAAACCAGCATTCGCGTGATGGACTCTTCCATGTTGCCAAGGAAAGGCACTTTCTCGATCATGGCGTTCAAATTGATCAGTCGAATGTCGGTCACCAAGGACGGTGGGAGGCAGTGTTCAAGAACCTCTTCCTGCATGATCGAATGGAAGCGCTTGAAGAAGAAGAAGGTCTTCATCTTGGATCTGATCGACGGAGCAATCGTGAAATGCGACAGCAAGTGGCGTATCAATCCCAGCTTCTCGTTAAACTCGCGATTCTCGGCATCGACAAGCTCGATGATGTCCGCGAAGTTGCCGACCACGTATGCAAAGAGAAAGAAGCCGGAGGTCATGGTGACCACGCTGAAGATGCACTGCATACTGCTTTTGGGTAGCTCGCCTTGTTGTGACGCCGACATGAGCCCAAATGCCCAGAAAACTGAGGCAAAATACTGGTTCGTGGTTCCAGCGTCCTCCAAGCTCGCTGGAGGGAGCCACTTATTTCCGCCGAAGTTGGTCTGTCTCTTTTCGCCTGAGCTCAGCGAGTACACTTGTGAGGCGTGGGAAGCAAAGTCGAAATACAGCGAGCCGAAGATGTGTGCTAGAAGAAACGTGTAATAGAAGAGCTTGAAGAGGCGGAGCTCCATTGCGAACTTCAGGTATCGCTGCTCCAGCGCCTGAAACTGAGTGGGCACCTTCAGGAGTCGGATCAGCTTGTTGATGTTAAAGATTTCCAGTCGCACCGGAGACCGCAGCCAGTTTACCGCGAAGAGTGGCAGGAGGGCGATCAAGTCGATCCAGAAATTCCGCGATCGAAAGTACCGCCGCCGGATCTTCACCAAGTCCATGACTTTGTTGCCAAACTCGTGATATCCGAGTCGCGTTCGCACGTAGAAGTCGACCAGGAAGAAGGCTTCCAGCAAGACTGTTATCGCATCTGTGACGTCATGCATGTCGTCGTCAATGCCAAAGCAGATGTGCAAGATCACCAGAACCCACTGAAGCGTCATCGCGAGGAACAACCAAGTTTCCCATACAGCCATGATCTTTGAGTCCGGGTCAATGCTGGAGCTTCGGCAACACAGCACTCCAACCAGCCAGCTGGACTGTTGTCCGCGCGACGAGGATCCGGCGTGCTTTGAGAAGGCAGATTTTGATAGCTTCGTGTCGAGAAGCCGCTTTTCCAGTCTTGACAGCGCTGATTCCAGAGCCGGGAACACGTTGTGCAAGGTCTCCAGTTTCTGTTGCGTGAAGAACAGCACAACACATCCACTCGCAGCAATTGCAGTCTCAGCATATCCAGTGTGTGCTTCGTCTGTTTGCAGAGACCTCATGCCGAAGCAGCTTCCCTGTGGCACGTCCTTCGGTCTTCCTCCTGAAGCAGTTGCAAGCACAATGCTACCTTCCAAGAGGAAGAAGAGTCCGTGCGCGTTGTCGCCCTCCCGGTACAGCACCTCGTCTTGACCGTACAGGACGAACTGCGCGTTATCGACGAAGACATCTTCAAGCTCATTTAAACACGGTCGAACGCCAAGAAGTAGTGCCAAAGTCTGCAATGCGGGCTTGCAAACGCTGCGCAAAATCTCGCGCCGGTATCCCAGTGGCAGGTCTACCAGCAATTCGCCGATCAGCGCTCCGCGGTGTGAAGCCCACCAATACTCGAGAAAGGCGTTCACGCGCTGGTGAATGGTGAACGGTGCGTTCTGGCGGCGCAGAAACAGCTGGATTCGCGACCGGACGGCAAAAAATTCCTTCTCCTCGTACGCGGACGCGGTGAAGCGCTTTTGAACATTGTCGACGACGATCGCGGTGATCAAGAAGCCGCTGAACATGAACACCAGCGCGATCAAGTACTGCGTGTCGCTGATTGGCTCCATCGTTCGCCCCAGTCCAGTGAGCACGTTCGCCGCGTAGTAGAACGAGCGGAAGTATTGCATCCTCGCTATGACCATGACGTGCGGGTCGGTTGCAGCGTACGTGACGTTAAACTCATCGACGTACGCGCCATCGTGGGACCGGCGGAGCTCGATGTCGGTGCATGGGATCCAAGAATCTTCAGCCGGGTTGTACCCCTCGATGTGTGTCACACTGAAATGCAGACAGGAGACAACATGGATGAGCAAGAAGAGAACGATGCCCAAGACCATCAGACGCTGCTTGCTGTGGAGGTGGTAGATCTTGTCGAGCTCCTGGTAGTGCCCCCAAGTCCGCCAAATTCTGAACAAAAGAAGAGATGTCGTCAGTACTCTTGTCAGACATTGCTTCAATTCACGAATCAAGTTGGGGAGTTGTGCTCACCGTAGCAGTCGGGGGATACGCATGATTGCGAAGTGGACAGATGGAGCGAAGATCCAGTACGGGAACGCGCAAGCGACATCGATCAGGAACGTGCTCCGGAGATATCGAATTGCGCTTCGCGATGGGTCGAGGATTTTTTCAGCGTCGCGCCTATACGAGAGGTTCAAGTTGACGTAGATGTCGACCGCGAGAGCGAGATCTACAATGCCGTTGACTGTGTGGATGTACCAGGATGGCCTGTTGAAAAGCTCAAACGCAAGCTGAAGTGGAATGACCACCCAGTTTACGACGAGCGCGATCTGATGGAGCAAGACATTTCGGCAGGTCAGTGGATGCAACAATGCTTTTTCTGCAGCAGAACTGAATCACTCACTTGAAGAACCAGCAGCCACCACAGCCGGCGAGTCGAGTCGGCATCAATGCACTGCTTGAGAAGGAGTGCAGACCACCAGTGCTCGCTCTTCAAGACCACCGACGAGTTCGTGTACTGGTCATAGAAGGCCTTGATCGAATCGGATCCTTTCCGCTTCTTGCCCGTCAGTACGCGCCGCATGAGCGGCACAGAAGATCCTGTTTTGGAGACTCGTTTGTTGACCTGGGCTTTGCCTGGCGTGATCAGGATTGGCGTGACGGCATTATTCGTCTTCTTCCTGAAAAGCCCGCCGCCGTCGTTCTGCATTAACAGAGACAGCTGTGTTGTGAGCGCTGATCCGCGTCTCTGCTTGGAGTTTGAGATGGCGTTGATGTTTTGAAGCACCTGGGGACCGGAAGCATGGGCATCTGTGGCTTCTTCTTTTTGCGCCTTTTGCTCCTGAGCTTTCTCCAAGAATTGCGCCACCACCGTTGAGATCGACCGTGCCACACGAGGATATCCATCCAGCACTTTCTCCGTGTGGAATCGCGAGAGCTTGTAGAGTACGCAGTACGTCGTTGTCACGACAGTCGCTGTACGCGGGCTGCTGGAAAAGAGCGAGAGCTCGCCGACGAAGTCGTTTTTGCGAAGCTCCCGCACCTTATTCTTTCCAACGATCACGTCGAGGACACCCGAGTGAATGATGTACATCGCGTCTCCGAAGTCACCGGCTTGAAAGAGAGTGCACTGAGCTGGAAGCGAAATGCGTTCGAGCAGACTTGTTAAGGCAACAACGAAGTCTTCACTGCAGCCCGAGAACAATGGCACTTTCGAAACTGTGTCTTGCATGAGCTCAATCTGGATGTCGGTGGCGATCGACGGACACAGCAGCTTCATCACCTCGCGCTCGTTTGAGTCTGCGTCAGTGTAATACAGCTGTTGAGCGCAACAGGACACAAGATGGTTAGCGGTGACGTTTGAAGGCCATTTTCAAGCAAACCAGACACACAATGAAGACGTACTCTCAAGTATTCTATGGCTTGGGTTTGCAGACTCTCGCTCACTCGATGGAATTCAAGGATGTGCTTCAGTTGGTTGATGCGACCTTCAGCAGCTTCGGTCTCGCCACTTTCACACTTGGAGAGCATGAAGAACGTCGCACAGAGGGATGTGAAGATCGAGAACCCGCAGAGAGCGACAACGATGGTGAAGACGAACTCGGGTATTGAGTGCGGCAGCTCGCCCTCAAAGAGCCCTGAGAGGATCCCGAACGCCCAGAAGAGAGACATCAGGTACTTGCTGCGAGGTGACTGCTCGTGCTCTGGAACGTGTGGCAGCCAGTGATTGTAGTGATGGACATCGTAACCGAACGCGAACCGAACACACGCGACCATGTGAGAGACCAAGACGATCCCTACCAGAAGCTTGGACAGCTTGAGTACTTCAAAGTGCTTGGCATACAAATTGTCGAGGTTCGTCAGGTACATTGGAAGTCTCGAAAGCCGCGCGATCTTGGGAACTTCGAGAACCATCGACGACACGCTCAGGTGGATAGGGAGCAACGAGTACGGGAAGATGCTCACTGCGTCCATCAGGAACTCGGTTGACGTCAGATACTTGACCCGAGCTTTGCGGATGTCTCGATGCACGTTCCCGTCTTCATAGAAGCCCGTGTTAAGCTTCACAGAGAAGTCCAGCAAGAACAAGATCTCCCACCCATAGAAGATCATCAATTCGGGGGCTTCCTTGAGCGCTGCATGCGGCTTGAATGTGAAGATGAACGGGATGATGAAGAAGTCGAAGATCACGCCAGCGAGCAGCACCTGGTGCCAGGCTTTGATGAACACCGACTGAGGATCCAGCGCATTGCGGACGTCCAGAGAGAACATCTCCACGGATGCTGCGCGTGGATTGATCCCGCTCATGTGGAAGCTCTCGCGAATATTCGCGATGCGGTTCATTTTTGCTGCACGCTTCTTTCGCAATGATGAGTGGTTAATTTCCCGCGGTTGGCTGTACCACCATCGCCGTGGTATCCTTGGTATCAAGCTGCACGATGAGTGAGCAGAGGAGCGCGCCGGAGCGACGACAGTGGCGTTGTGTGCATGGCACAAGGAGTTTCCTATTCGTCCGAGCCGAGCGAGCCAGCTGAAAGACGAGTTGACTGAAATAAGTCGTTTGCGAAACGGACCCAGTGGCCAGTGCGATCGTGGTGCAGCTTGGCAAAATGCATGTGCCGACTTCGAGACTCTATTACGTGATGGATTGCATAACGCGGCCTCAAATAGTCCTCGCCGTCAGTCGCCGTCGTGCTTTTGCGCACATGGTGGGCTTTGGGCGTCAAAGGGCACCAGACGTTTCGGAGTCTAACTAACGCTTTTTTCTCAAAAAGGCGATGTGAAGGCGATCAATTCGGTGCTCAGTCTGTGAACAGCTCGGGTACTTTGTCAATGAGACATCACTTCAGCCGTGCGCAGTGTTTAAGATCGTTCAACTGCAAGCTGTCATGCTGACCAAAGGAGCATCGGGACCCAGGTTCAACTCGTTGGCGAGCGGGAAATCAAGCAAACAATCCACCAAGTCACTAAAATCATTCAAGTCGACCAAGTCCGCCCGATCGGGGCGATCGGGCTTCTCGAGCGCATCAAAGGGGCGCCAGTCGGTCGAGAGCGTGCTGGACAGCTTCCGATTGAACCGACGCAACTCGACGCTCCTGGAGGACGAGATCGAAGATGCGATTGACCCGAATGCCGTCGAGATCCAAATCTGGCAGCAGGTACTGCTCGTGTGCCTGCTCTTCGAAGTGTACATCATCCCGTTCATCTTCACGTTCCACGCCCACACAAAGGAGGAGCTGCCACCGGAGTACTTCGCCATCTTTTTCTGCGAGTTCATGTTCCTCTTCGACTTCTATGTGCAGTCGCATACGGGCTACTATGAAGACGGGAACGTGGTCCGCGACAAGCGGAAGACGCGGCGGCGGTTCTTCCGGTCCTACAGCTTCCTCCTGGATCTCATTGCGGTCATCCCGCTCTCCGTGGTCTCAGTGCCGGCGTCCGTGAGCCGCATCACGCTCGAAGTGCACAAGCTCACGCGCTGCTGGCGCCTGAGCAAGTACGTCTCGAACCTCGACGACTTCTACGCGCGGCACTTCGTCAAGCTCAAGTTGCTCAAGGTCATGGTCACGACGGTGTTCGTCTCGCACTTTGTCGCGTGCGTGCGCTTTTGGTTCGGCTACGACGAGACCCACACGAGCCACTGGCTCCCCGAGATGCCCGAGACCGAGGAGGAGGTGAGCGTTCGCAGCGAGTATCTTCGGTCGCTCTTCTGGAGCTTTGGCGTGCTCTCGGGTCTATTCGAGGGTGAGCTACCACACACGATTGCAGAGTTCATCTTCACAATCATCGTCGCGCTCTGCGGCTTCTCGCTCTTCACATCGCTATACGCGACCTTCTTCATGGTCTCCAAGTGCGAGAGCGGCCAGACGGAGGCCCTGGAGGCGCGCATCAACCAGCTCAAGCACCTCCTGTGCTTCCACCGCGTGCCAGACAACCTCCAGCAGCAGGCGATCGAGTACCTCAAGCGCTATTACACGGACGACGAGTCAAGTGACCGTGAAGCCACGAAGCTACTTTGTCCGTCCATCGTAAAAGACATCCAAGTGGAGTTGCTGAAGGGAACGGTCGCACAGATCCCACTCTTCTCGGGCTGCAGCGACCAGTTCCTCACTGCGCTCACGGGTCTGCTCGAGATGTTCTCTGTGCCTGCGCAGTTCACGCTGTGCCAGGCGGGAGATTTCGGAGACGCGATGTACATTGTGCGCTCGGGCGTGCTCAACGTCATGATCAACGGCGTGAAGATTCGGGAAATGCGAAAAGGTGTCTGCTTTGGCGAGCTTTCGGTCTTCTCGACCAGTCCGCGCACGGCCACGGTCATCTCCGCAACCTACGCAGTGCTCTACAAACTCTCACGCTTCCACAGCGAGCGAGTGCTGGAAGGATACCCCAAGTGCGCTGCCATTATTTCGAACCACGTGGTGCAGCTGCTGCAGAACGCCAAGCAGAAATCGTTCGTCACGACGAGCTTCAACCCCTCGACCAAATCCTCGGGTCACCAGCAGCGAGTGTCGTCATCGTCAAGGTCGTCGCGGAACAACCTCATTATCACACAAGGTACAGCACTGATCCGGAAGAGTCTTACGCCCGCTACCTGGCATACGAAAAAGCCCAACCAGGTCATCCCTTCCCACAAGGAAGCGATCAGCGAGGTGATGTCCCCGCGCGATGAAGATCCTGTTGAATCACCCAGATCTCAGGTGCTACTGAAGCCCACGTCTGAGCAGACACTGAACTACTACAGTCAACAGAGCAAAAGCCGACAAGACGCAAAGCAGTGGCGGCCGTGGCACGTGCTGCTATTAAAGACTTGCGTTGACGCCAACTCGAGAGTGCGCATGTGGTGGATCTTAGCACTCATGGTAAGAGGGGAGGGCTTGTGCCAGGCAGCCTGTAATGCTATGTCCTATCTAACGCTGGGTTCCTGCTTTTTGTGGATGTGGTATGCAGTTGAACTTGATCTACAACTGGCTTGTCATCCCGCTGCAGCTGGCCTTCCCGATGATGAAGCGCGTGATCCCGGCCGTCGCGGCGCTTAACACACTCGCCGATGTCGTGCTGCTGGTCGACATGTACCTAAACTTCAACCTCTCATTCACGCTCGACTCGGAGACAATCACGGAGCCCATACGGAGTGCCGAGTGGTACTTCCGCCAGAGATTCTTCTTTGATCTGGTGTGCGCGCTACCCTATTCAGTGATGATGGGAGGCTATGGGATCCCGCGCCTACCACGACTGCTAAAGTATTCTAACTTGATGAAGAACTATACACGCAAGAGCGAGCGAAGGACTTGTCACGAACTCAAATTCTAAACTTTGTGTGTGTGTGTGTGTATGTATGTGTACGTGTACAGAATCTTTCGACTGGGTGGCCACCTCGGCGAGATCGATCGCTACATGCGGCTGAGCAGCAAGCAGCGGCTGATGCTTTTCGGGTTGTTGCTCATCATGCTCTACCACATCATCGCGTGCATGCACTTCGCCACCACGTACGTTGAGGGCTTTAGCGAAGAGGAAGATGCGTGGATCCCGTCGCAGGACATTTTCCTAAAACAGATCAACGAGACGCACTTCGAGGGACTGAACAAGACGATCTACTCCGTATCCAGTGTCGAGTTTCAGTCCATCGCCAAAATGCAGTACTTCCGCTCGCTCTACTATGCCACAAACGTGCTCGCGGCGCTGGGCAAGACGATCGAACCGGCGAGCGACATGCAGTTTTCCATCGCCATGGTGTTCATGCTCAGCGGCTTCATGATCACGGCTATTGTGGTCGACAACGTGCAGAAGCGCTTCACGGCCTCAGCCTTCGAGCAGAAGGAGTTTTTCGCTGCACGCTCGCGCATTCAGCTCTTCCTGCTGCGACAGAATGCGTCGCTCGCAATCCACCACCGCGTGAACTCGTTCCTGAACTTCTGGTGGTCGTCCCACCGCGGAGCGATGATCGGCGAGCTGCTGGCGGACTTGCCACCGTCCATCCGACAGAACATCCTACGTAGCATCTGCAACCCGGTGCTACAGACACTGGCGCTCGTCGCGGGCGTGCGCAGCGTGCTCGACAAGCTCGAAGACGTCATGGTGGAGAACGTCAGGTTCGTGCTCTACGGCCAGGGTGAGATCGTGTATCGACAGGGGGACTACGCCACGGGCGTCTTCTTTCTGCTGGAAGGTGAGGTCTGCGTGATCACAGAGGGCAACTCGCCGCGCGGCGTCCCCCTCGGGGGCTTCTTCGGTACGGCGTCGCTGCTGCAGTCCGAGAGCTCGGAAGGTTATGGCGAGCATGTGAGCGCCACGAGCTCGTGCATCCTGCTCTTCATGGCGAGCGAGCACCTGAAGGCCATGGAAGCCATCTTCCCACAGCTCCCCATTGAGCTGCTCGCGCTCGAGAAACGGCTGTTGGGCAACAAATTGGCCAAGACTGACGTCGGTAGTGGCGCCAACAGCAGACGTCAGACCTCGTCGGCCAGCCAGTCGTCGTCATCTTTACAGCAGCAGAGGGGCCTCGCTCGATGGTTGGGCGCCACCGCGTTCGACCCGGACTCGGTGTACGTGCTGGCGTGGGAGAGCTGGCTGTTCATGGTGATGACGGTCCAGTGGATCACGGTGCTCTTCCAGATCTGCTTTCGCTTGGTAAAGTCGACGCACAGCGTTGCGGACGCTGTGACGTTCTCGCTCGAGTTCTGGTTCTTCCTTGACGTCTACATCCGCTCGCGCCTGGGCTTCTACGAGTACGGCAACAAGGTCATGGACCTCAAGCAGATCCGACGTAGCTACTTTTGCTCCCAGACCTTCGCGCTCGACCTGCTGGCACTCATGCCGCTCTACATGATTAACTGGTTCCGCAGCCCCATGCAGCGTGTGGACACGGTCAACATCAACAAGCTGCTGCGCCTCTTTAAGGTACCGCGGCAGTTCAGCGCGCTCGAGAACCGGTTTCTCAAGCTCACGATGGAGCTGCGGCTCCTGCGGCTGCTCTACTACACGTTCATGCTCACGCACATCTTTGGCTGCATCTGGTTCGACTTTGCCTCAAACGGCTCGCGACTGGGGCTCTCGGGCCAGCACGAGCCGCAAGAAGAAGAAGGAGATGGGAAAGCTCATGCGCTTGGGATGTACAAGTGGCTGCCGTCCGAGACGCTCTTCTACTCGAGCCTCACGACGCAGTACACGGGCTCGCTCTTCTGGGCCTTTGGGCTCATGTCGGCGTCCAATACGGGCGAGCTGCCCAAGACCACGCCACAGTGCCTCTTCAGTGTTGTGACCATGACGGCGGGCTTCTTCCTCTTCGCGTACGTCATCGGGAATTTCACGGACATCATCGAGCTGAGCGACGCCGAGAACCGCGAGTTCAACGCCAAGATGAGCTCCGTGCGGCACCTGCTGGCGCACTTCAAGCTGCCGTCGAGCCTGGAAGATCAGCTCAAGACGTTCTTTTTCTTCAAGCGCTTCCACTCGATTACGCAGGAGCACCTGCTTGAGCGGTGCTTGCCGCCCTCGCTGCTCACGGACATCCGGCTGGTGCACCTCAAACCCATGATCGCCAAGGTGGCGTTCCTGAGCGGCATGGAGGGCTCGGTCACGCGCATGCTCGTGTCGCAGTTCAGCCAGTCGGTTGTGCTACGAGGCCAGTACGTGTGCAAGTACGGAGAGGAAGGTAGCGACATGTACTTTGTGTTCACGGGCTTGCTCGACGTGCTCATGCCGATCGATTTGTTACCGGACGACGAAGAGGATGGCAATGACGAACAAGGCAATGAGTTTGCGCACACACCACTCGTCAAGGCTGGCAGGAACGGATCCACGAAACTGCAGACGCTCAAGAAGATCAACGAGATCTCGGCCGGTAGCTACTTTGGCGAGAACGGCCTGTTCACAAAGAGCCTGCGCAACGCCCATGTGTGCGCGCAGACATCCTGCATCCTCTACAAACTCTCACGCGAGTCGCTCGAGCTCGTATTCGAGCGGTACCCGGCGTGGAAGCAGAAGGTGATCCGCATCGCAAACTTGCAGAACGAGCAACAGCGACTCAACCGCCTTTCCCAGGAGGAGCAACTACGCCACACCACGGACGAGGATGGCGGCGCGATGCTCTCGAAGATCGACGTGCTCAACCAGCGCGCCGAGAAGATGGAGGAGCAGCTGCAGCTCGTGCGCATCAAGCGCACCGACAGCATCAAGCGCATCGTTGTGAAGTCGTCCAGCTCACTCTACTTACGCGTTTGGGACAAGCACCTGCGTCACCAGCTACCTGAGATCGTGCGGCAACTACGTGCCGGTGCGAGGGCACAGAGTCCACTGCACCTCTTCTGGCTGCGCTTTATGACGAGCTGCACGGTGTACATTGCCGTGGTCGTGCCATACCGCATCTCGCTGGACCCGCTCGGGCGAGACACTCCTGTGGCGAACATCGTGAAAGGTACCGAGATCTTTTGCGAGCTTCTGTTTATCGTCGACATTTGGTTCAGCATGCGTGTGCAGCACTGCTGGCACTCGATGGAGCTCTACGAGCAGGCCCACAGCGTCACATACCGGAAGGAGCGCATGCTCTGGGACGTCGTCGCGGCGCTGCCAGTGTACCACGTCGTGCTTGAATTCTTAGACATCCCGTGGCTGCGCCTGCTGCACTGTTTCAAAGTCATCAACATCACGAGCTACCTGAGCGAGTTGAACCGGCGCAGCGTCGACTACGAGGTCAACCGGTTCCGTGGCGTCTGGCTCATCTACATGCTGTGTATCTACTGGATCGCGTGCGCGTATCTCACGATCGCGATCTACGACGGCCACGGAGACGAGTGGGACGCATGGCTGCCGTCAAAGGAGGTCGAGATCACGGACCTAACGAACCCATCGGCGCATCGACTCGTGCTGCGCTTCTTCCGCGGCGTCTTCTACGCGACGACTGCTTTCGTGAAGAAGGGCCGCACGTTCATACCGGACTCAGCCACGCACTACGTCTTCAGCATCATCTGCTCATTCATCGGGTTGCTCGTGATGTCGTTCATGATCGGCGAGATCGCGAGTCTCTTTATCTCATACATCGGCGTCGAGGTCGACTTTCGGCGGAATCACATCGCGGTCGAGCTATACCTGGCGCGCCTGAACGTCAGCAACGCGCTCAAGAGCCGCGCGCATGCGTTCATGTTCTCGCTCTGGTCGTCACACTCGGGCGTGAACTACGAGGCGATCTTCGCCGAGATCTCACCGCCGATCCGCACGGCCTGCACGCTGCACATCGCACAGCAGCCTCTCGAGTGGTTCATGGGCGCGGTGTTTCGCCCGCTGTCTTGGGACGGCTCGAACGAGCTCGAGGCGATCACGAGGAGTATTGCGCAGGAACTGCGATTTGAGGAGTATCCGCGTGACGAGTACGTCGTCGTCGAGGGCAGCATCTCCAAGGCCATGTATTTTGTAATCAAGGGCCATCTGCGTCTGCAAAGCAATACCCACACGGCGCTACTGCTGCCGGTGGGGCTGCGGGCGGGCGACTTCTTTGGTGAGCGAGGGCTTCTGGGCTGCGCCGTGAGCACGTTCAGCGTGCGGTCGATCCGCGCCTGCGACCTGTTATCGCTGAGCTCCGAGAGTCTGCTGCGCGTGATCAACAGCCATGCAGTCTCACGTTTAGCGCTGCTCGTAGCACAGCAGGCGTACCGCAAGATCAAAGTGGAAGTGACGGTGTCCTGTTCTTCTAGCGCCATGGAGGAGCACTGGGGAAGCGCGCTCGTGTGTGTACTGCAGCAGTTCCGAGAGCGAGCGAGGGAGAAACCCAAGCACAGCAGCGTCGGATCGATCTCACACCAGCCCGGTATGAATGGCTTTGTCGTCGACGAGGACGCGAGTGAGTTCCAAGCGCGCGTGAAGTCCATGACGACCACACTCGAGACACCCACGGAGTGCTACAAGGCGTTCCATGGCATCCTGCAGATCATCGCGCCAAACGACCCACTGGACTGGAAGGCGAGCTTCGGCCGCAATGCGCGCCTCGCGGTGTCACCAACTGACTCAGAGCGGCGCACATCCTCCACACAGGCGAGCATGAAGCTTAAGGCAGAGCTGCTAGCTGCAGCGTCGGCTGCTGCGACTGCGACTCTAAGTGATGAGAGCAGAGATGTGCCAGGCAAAGAGCTTAGTCCATCAACCGGAAGACCCAAGTCTCCTCCACCTCCTGTTGTCTGCGTAACTGAAGGTAGTGCGTCCGCTGAGGTGCTGCTGGGTGGAGAAGATGCAGCCCAGATGACGTTGTCGTCGAACAAGCTCAGTTTTACAACTCATCCGATGAAAGGAAGTGCTACGCCAACAGCCATCGGTGACAGGAATGCGGGTCCATCGATCGATTTGATCCCAGCGCTGAGCACCAAAACCACAGAGGACGAAAACACGAGCGAAGTCGATGATGCCAATGACAATACTGCAGCGGAGGAGGAGAAGGAGGGCGATGATGATAAAGAAAGCCACGAGCAGAGAGACGAGCAAGAGCGCGATGGACAAGTTCGCTCACGCCCATCGTCTCCTATGACAGCGAGTTCACGGAGCATGAAGCCCATTGAGGCTCCACTCGTGGGGCTATCAGATGCACCAAGCAGCAACATGAGTGTGGGCGGAATGTCAGAGTGGCAGCGCCAGGAGAAAGATGCAACGGCGTCGGTGGTGATTGGCTCGAGCGTGACGCACCTTAACGAGCTCCGAGGTGCGTTTTTGTTGTGGTGTTCTTTGCATGGTTTGTGTGTGTATTCGCGATTCCTCACCGCGCTTCTGTTTTGTCTGTGGTATCATGTCGGATGATAGTCTTACCGCACAAGTACGCGCGGCTCCAGCACCAGACGCCACGGACGCACGACGGGGAGAGTTCGTAGATGCGAACTCAATCTGTTCCTCCAAGCTGTTGCGGCCATGACTCCAAGGCACAAGGCCTTTTTGCAAGCAAGGAGAATGAAGAGGGCATTCTAGAAAGGGAGAGCAGCTTGGGACTTTTGGGAGAAATGAGTACTAAAGCTGCATGGATTTGACTTGGCTTTAAGAACATTAGACTCAGTGACCTCCTCAGTTCAGCAGTTCGGTTCTTGACGACTGCCGTCACATCCCAACACATCATACGCGAAGAAGCAAGGTGACTGCGATGCTGCCTCGACGACAACCTGCTGCTGCTGCAGATGCGGCGTCTACTGCCAGTGGGGCTGCTCGTAACTGGAGAGTGGCATCCTCCGATTCATGGGCTGCTACGTCTTCTTATGCCGATACGCCCTTCGCGGCCTCCTCGCCAGGCGCCGACAGCGACTACACGAGCGACGACACCCGCGATCACCTTGACTTTGAGGACACGCTCAACATGGTCGCACGCGGCGAGATGAGTGACTTGACGAGCATCGGCGATGGATTACTGCCCGTGACTGTCGAGAAGGCGATTTCGGCCGTGTACGAGGAGATCACGCGGGAGGAGAACGCGGAGCGAGGCGGTGGAAGCGAGATCCGCTTCTGGGGTGAATTAAAGTTTGACGATTACGCCCATGCTGCCGCGGACGAATACAAAGAAGAGCTCAAGCGCGAGGAGCCCTTTGTTCAGGACACTGCGTTTGGATTCAGTCGAGACAGTGGGGTTACACTTCGACATTCGACCACGAGTAGCAGCGGCAGCGATGACGGTACGTCGAAGATTGACTCAGGCGCGTCAAAGCGCGCGCGGCGATCGGAGATCGAGAAGAAATCCAGACAGCGAAGACAGGTACGCTTGTGAGCAGACCGTATTAGGTTGACCAGCTGCGCGCTTAACAAACGCTGTCGATATGGTTACACTACGTCAGGGAGTGCTGCGACGCATGCGTGACGACGTGAGTCGCCTCGAGGACATCTACGCGGATTTGCTGGAGAAGAAAGCGACAAGCAACGATATCGAGGCTTTAGTACGGCCCGCGAGACGGCCGCGCTCGACGGCCGACCTCGAGCAAATGTACTCACGGCTCACAGCGCTCGCACATACGCTGACTGACGAACAGAGCCATATCCGGCGGCTACTGCAGGAACACGCACTGTTCCACCAGGCCGTCGCATCATCCGAGGAGCCACCGGAGCTCCTCGCCCTCGACCACGGGGTTCCCGTGAGCAAGTCGTTCACTGCGGGCTTCGATCTACTCTCGGTCGCTGAGTGCTACACGATCGTGCGCGAGTGTCACGAGGCGATCTGCCGGTTCGTGGACAGCGACGGGTTCATCTCAACGGGCGCGTCGTTTATGGGCTGGACGGACCGACGCAAGTTTGACGAGGTCACCTCGGCGCTGCAGTACGGTTTCCAGAAGAAGTACCCGATCGAGAACGCCGAGCAGCTACTGCTCAAGACGTGGGACATGTTTCGCGACGAGGTCAAGATGGCCAAGCTCTCGTTTGACACGTCCGTGCGCATGAAATTCGATGTGCTACAGACCGTGAACGACGATATCTACATCATCCGGCGCGATCATGTGCACCCGGGTATGCCTTACACGTTCCTGACCGTGCACATCCTCTTCCGACTGCAGACGCCCGACGGCTTCACGCTCTGCATCCGGTCGATCCCGGCGCCCAAGGTGCAGCAGGCGCTCGAGCCGCACGAGATCTACTTTGACGTCTTCCACTGGTGCGTTCCGTCGCCTATTGAGGCTAATGAATGTCCTGTGTTCTTAACCGTTGGCTTTGACTCACGCGTATCTTTGTTAACAGGTCGCACTTCAACCACATTCGCGACGAGCACGGTGAGCCCGTGGGCTGCGAGGTCGTCTCGGGCGGCTCAATTGGGGACCCGACGATGATGGTCGCGCGCCACTGGCTCTTTGAGCTCATTATCTCGGTGCTGCGCTGGGAGAGCTCGTGCGTGAACCCTCTATTTATCAAACTCTAATAAGCGTCATCGCCATCGTGAAGCTTCCTCGTTGTTGAGCTCTTTGTCCAAAAGCTAGGTAGCAATTGCGAGGCTCAAATTTGAAGCTGTAGCAACTTTGTTTGCAATGTAAACTGCTCCTTCGGTGCCAAGAGCCCCTCTTCGTTGCGCTTGCTTGCCTATCGTGCTGATCCAGCTGTGCGATTGATTGATTGATTGGTTGGCTGGCTGTTGATTGACGTCTCGAGAGCAACACTCCGCCACCTTCTTCGCCGACTGGGCTCGTAACGCGAGCTTTCCGATTTCCTCCAGGAGCACTTCCCTCCCTCCATCATTTTTTGGTGCATCGGCGCTGGCTCTTCTTCCTCGCTTCTCGCTTGTTGAGCGTGACAGAAGCGGGCTTGTATTTAAAGCAGATCGCTTTTTCGGGAGCTGACTGACTGACAAGCGAGAGGAGATAATGGATGACGCAACTCGCAACACACACGCAAAAGCACTCGAACGGACAGACGGCAGAAGCTCAGCTGGTCGCGATGCAGCAGCCACAGCAGCAGAATCAGGTCCGCCCTAGCGGGCCCGCAGCAGCGCCGCCGCTCAGCATCCACATAGACTCTCTCGCTGCTGTGCACGAAGGCAGCAGCAGCGACGACAGTAATCAGCGATGGACGGACGGCAGCGTCACGCCGCTCTCCCCACACAAGCTGGACGAGCTCGCGTTCGTCCCACTCGTCGACGTAGGTGCCGTTACTGACCAACGGAAGACGACAAGTAAGTCCAAGAGCAAGAGCACGGTTAGCAAGAATGCTGGCTCGGCTGCTGCGACTACAGCAGCAGATACAACTGCAACGGCGACAAAGCTCCCGCGTCAGCGCAAGGTCGCAAGCGCCGCGAAGCGTGCGCGACGCTCCGAGATCGAGAAGCAGTCCCGCCAGCGACGCACGGTACGCTTGTAACCACGCGTATCTTGCTTATTATCGCCACAGATGGTATATACTGACGCTGGTATTATTGACTTGATGCAGGGCACGGTGGACCAGATGCGCGGCGAGCTGGACCAGCTTGAGAGCGAGTACCTGCAGCTCATAAAGGAGCATTCAGAGACGCGCGGCGTAATCGCGCACCCGCGGGAGGTCGAGGCGCTACGGCGTAAGTACTTGCAGATCTCGTCTGAGGCGCGCGCGTTGCGGCAGGAACAGAAGCAACTTCGCGTGATGCTTCACGAGCGGCAGCTTTTCCACGACTCGTTCCGCGCGCTCTCGGTCGAGTTCAGCGAGGATGACGAGTTCCCATGGAGTGCCGTGGCGCACGCGTCCTTCGAGCCGCTGGCGCCATCCAAGTGCTTTGAGCTCATCCGTGACTCGTACGACGTGATCTCGCGTTTTGAGGTTGGTGGGAACTTCATCTCGTCCGGCGCGACGTACTTGGGCTGGGCGGACAAGCGGCGGCTCGACGAGGAAACGTCGTCGATGCACTTTACGTTCACGAAGCGCTTTCCGAGCCAGAGCACCGAATACCTTATGGAGCAGTCGTGGAAGACATTCTGCAACGAAGAGGACATGCGCAAGAAAGTGTTCAGCGCCGCCGTGCAGGTGAACCTCGAGATCCTGCAGGTGCTGAACAACGACGTGTGCATCGTGCGGCGTCACACTAAGTACGTGGCCATGGGCAAGGCCTTCCACACGGTCTACCTGCTCTTCCGCATACAAACGGCGACAGGCTACACGGTCTGCTTCCGCACGATCCCGGCGCCCGGGATCCAGAACTCGCTCGAGGAGAATGAATCCTGGATCGACATCTTCCACTGGCAAGTTCTGCATACTTGCTTGTTGCTCTCTTTTATCAGGACTGTGTTTGACTACCGGTTCGCTAATGACATGTGGCTGACTGGCTTTTGATCTTCTAGGTCCCACTTGACGCGCCTCGTGGACGAGAATGGCGTCGTAACGGGCACGGAGATCGTGTTCGGCGGGTCCATCGGCGCGGGCGTGATGAAGTTCGCAATGCACTGGATGCTCGAGCTCGCAATGACAGTCGTGCGGTGGGAGAACGCGTGCGTGGCGCCCATGGCTATCAAGCCGTCGTCCGAGTAGTACTGTTGCCGGGTTTAGTCCAGCCCACCAAGCGAAGAATCGTGGGAACCTGCCTGTGTCTGTCACATCAGAGTGGACACTCCTGTCACATGTATCAATTCGCCAATGCATCCATTCCTTGTCTAATTCCATGCACAGCAATATCCAGAAGAGCGGCCGTTCAGGCTGATAAAGTCGCACGAGATGGCCATGCGTGCCGACGCTGTATCCATCCATTCATGTAGAAGGTGATGGATAGATTGAGCTTCAGGATTTTTGAGCCAGCCGGACTTTCATTATGGTCTCACTTTTCAAATCGTTCTCGATTCTCCTCACTGAACTTGTCCAGTATTGTTGTGATAAAACCTGTTTAACAACGAAATATCCCTTACAACCGTTTTAATCTCATGCAAAACATGTTGTCTCCTATCTAAAACCCCTTCCAAATAGAAAAGTCTATCATAAGAGGCTGATGCGGATTGGCCATTCGAAATTAATCAAAATCCATCTGCTCATCCCCGTCAAACTGGATTTTGTGTACGCCGCCTCTCATTGGCCAAAATATGATTTCCGTGCTCTCTTTTCCTTTTTTCCTCTCGAGCTGGCTTGACTTGGGCCTTGTATTCAGACCGAAAATCGCTTACGCACACAAAGCAGCTGGCTCCGTCAAGCCTCCGTATTGGCTATAAAAACGACCCCTCGATTGCTGATTCGCTGAAAATAGCGCGTTGGACTCATCGGGAGCGCATTTCCTTCCTCATCAGCGCTCTCTTCTTGCCTGCTGCAGAAGCTCATTTGGGAAATCTCGACCGAAGACAACAAGCGACAGAAGCAACAACAAGACTCAAGCCACTCCAGACAACATGGACGACGACGGATGCGATATGCTCGAGTGCTGCCTGTGCGGCGCGCTCTGCGGCGCCTGCTGCGCGTCCGCGGCCGACGACGGCGACCGCAACCGCCGCCGCCACAGCCACAGCGGCCACCGCGGCGGCCACGTGTACGTGCAGCCAGTCGTCGTGCAGCCGCAGTACCAGCAGGGCTACCCGCCGCAGGGCCACTACCAGCAGGGCTACCCACCGCAGGGCGGCTACCCGCAGCAGGGCTACCCGCCACAGGGCGCGTACCCTCAGCAAGGCTACGCTCCGCAGGGTGCGTACGCACAGCAGGGCTACGCACCACAGCAGTACCCTCCACAACAGGGCGGCTACCCAGGCCAGCCCGCGTACGCGCAGCCAGCGCCCGGCAAGATCTAAGGAGAGCCGAGTGCGCACTAGCCGACTCAGTTGTCAGTCAGCCCACACCACGTAATCGCATGAATTCCTCCTGACACACCCACGCGGCGCGCTTGAGTGATGCCGATGCGGACGATCGATCGAACAGCTCGGAAGCGTGACGAAGGGGTGACGACGGACGAGTGATTGCGACATCCTCCTCACCTATTGTAAATATGGACACCTGTGTGACTTCACACAGCGCAGGTGTCGAAACAAACTAAACTCATAATGTATTGCTTTCTTTCTCTATGGAAGTATTTGGACTTCTGTGTTCGTTGGTATGAGCCTCATGTCCGTGTCTGCGTATTGACACCTTCTCGCTGTTCGCGAGCAAACAGCGTGTTGATACCGATACTCGTGTTGATACCAATCTTCCGCAAAGGTATCAAGCACGAATCAAGCCAGTGGGCTCCTATAAATGACACGCGCACACGCCCTGTTGCTTGTCCATGCAAAATGCATCCCTCGAGGGCGTAATCAGTGCGCAAAATCGCCAACGCTCGTTCTATGACGCACGTCGATCTGGCAGCCTAACGTTCGCTGGTACATGAGCCCCAGCAGCGCGTTCACCACGACCGCTGCTCCGCTCTCTTCGGAACTCGTGGAGACGCCGCTCAGGTTGACTTCCTTTGGTCACAAACCATATAACCGCTCGAAGAGCTCCACGTAATGCCCCTGCGCCACGAGGTACGGAGCGTCCGACGCACCACCTTCAGTGCGCTGCTCGTACAAAATCACCACGAGCTCAAAGTCGCCCTTAGCCGCCGCATTGTCTATCGCGCGTACCGTACAGCCCTCTGTGCGGTTCATATGCAGCCATTGGGCTACTTACACTGAGCCAGCGTTGTCCATGGTGCTTACTGAGCAGCCCTCTGTATGGTTCTCATGGAGCCATTGCACGATTTCCAAGTGGCCACCCTGGGCCGCGAGGTCCATGGCCTTGGCGCCGGAATCGAGACGACACTTAGCTAGAGAGAAGGAACTTGACGACGTCCATGTGGCCACATTGGAGCGCTCCACGCACTGCAGCCGCTGCCTTTGATTTGGCCGCTTGGAGCTCATCGTCTCCATCGCACTGGCTCGCTTCGTGCAGCCACTGAACAACTTGCAAATGACCGTTCGCAATCGCTGAGGTCATCACAGCGCCTGTATGCCAAACTTCAGCAGCGCCAGGGCAATGGCTGCAGAGTC
>JAADWP010000147.1:0-40585 GCA_023336215.1 Globisporangium iwayamae | reverse complement strand
TAACGATAGATCGGCACGTGAACGCCGCGCGCAACGTCTTCCTTAAGAACGAACACAAGCTCACCTGGGCTCCTCGAGTCCGAGTGCCCGGAGATGCCTATTCCGAGGTTCTCAGGTGCGCTACGTTTACGTAGTGTATCGGCCCGAAACAAAAAAAAAAGATCGTGAACGAATCATGTTGGTACTTTGGTATCTCATGGTAAGTTGGCGATCTTCTGAGGCGCCTCAAGCTCGACTGAAGATCGCCCCAAGAGAACGAAGTTCATCCAACGCTACGAAGCTGCCTGGTACTGGCAACAACACACACCGTTCAGATCAGGCGTGGTGGCGGTTAACGCCACCACAACCTCCTGCTGTAATACTTTGCTTTATGCTAATGGTTCACACAGAAGCAAACAAGGCAACAACAACAACAAAACGCTATCAAATTGATTTTTAGCAGCATGGGTGCTCCTCTCACTACCACTCATGCTCACTCTTTCTCTGTGTCAACTGCCGTACAGGGGTGTGGCAGCAGTCGTAGGCCTCCCCGATTTAAAGCTCGGGGAATGCACGGGCACAGCGATCGGATGGTACTGTCCTACTACTGCAGAGGCTGACGCAGAGTGGTGATACTTGTGCGCTGGTCCTTGGTGGTGATGATTTCTCTCATTAGCATCAGGCGCGTCTCGAATCCAATAGTCGTTCGTTGTGATGCGGTCACCGCGCTCGAGGGCGCGTGCGCGTCTCCGCTCCAGTGCGGCGTTCATCGCACGCCGGTAGTTGCGCCACGCGCAGTAGCCGTAGCCCACGGATCCCAGCAGGAAGAGTACGAGGAGCACGTACACAATGATCAGCGGTGCGCTCGAACCTTTTGCCATTGTGCTTGTGTGTGATCTTTTTGGCCGTTCTCGTTGCTTGTGAGTCTGGAAATGACTACTAGGGAGTTGGAGCATCAAGCGCTTTTCTCTCGTCTATGCAGCCAAAGGAGTCATTATTATACTACTCGACTAAGTACGACCACACTAACATGGCTGCATTCGAGAAAACATTTCCAGCATGTACACCTCCGAAGCCGACAACGTTCTTGCTTCATGATTAGTGTCTTCACGCATATACGAACGCAGATCATTAGTTGCTTTATCATATAAAGTAGTGCTTCGCGCTAGTTCCAACATCACGCCTGCTGTCTGTCTACAGCTCGTAAAAGCAGCGGTCGCACACACGCACGGGTACATTAATGCCGAACTCCGGGATCGACTTCCACTTCTCTGAGCAGCCGCCGCAAACCAGCCAGCCGCACTTGCGACAGTTGTGCTGATCGTACTTCTGCTGCGCCTCACTCGATGACGTCGAGTTCCACGTAAACGGTGAGTCGCAGCACATGCAGCGCGTCTTCGTGCTGAACGGCACCCACTCGGGGAGCTCTGGGTTCATGCGTCTCGTGTCGCGCACGACGCGTAGCGCGCTCAGGTAGTTGCGACCCAAGTGATCGCTGAGCATGTTCTGGAACACGGGCACGTGCGACAGCGAGGGACACTTGCGGTCGACGTGGACCGCCTCGTAAACGCCCTTGTAAAAGTACACGTGGGTGACCTTCCCGGGGATGAAAAGCTCCTTCGGGTCGTCCACCAACGTCGTCACGAGTTCGTCGTACACCTTCTTTTCCTCTTCGCGCGCTTCTTCCGAGACGAGTTCTTCTTCCGTACCGATGACGGATTTGTCCATCTGCTCAATCAGATTCGTTTTCGTGAGCGTCCACGATGACACCTGGTCTTCATCCTTCTTGCTGGAAGCCTTGTACTCCGTCTGTGCTGCTGGTGGTTTCGTATCGCTTACTACGTTTGCTGCGATCAACTGGGGTGGGAGTTTTCCTTTCCGCATGTCTGCCTCCTCCTTCGCCCATTCACGCTTTCGTGGACGCCAGAGCGTCTTTGCACGGTCTTTGAACGCCACCAAGTCGTCCGACGCTGTCTCACGCCAGCAACCCTTAAAGCCCTTTAGCTCGTTGACAAGCTTGAGGATGTTGGTCGCCTTTGCACGTGGAACAAAATCGTCGCGAAGCACGATCGAGTGAACGAAATCCACACACGATTCAGCGACATGCAGGTTCACACACGCTGGCACAGCGTACGCAAAGCACTGGAGATCCGCAAACTCTTTCTGGAGCATCACAGCCAACAGCGAGGCACAGCCCGCACCAAGCGAGTGACCAGCGAGCGTGATCTGGTATCCTTCAGCGTGAAGAATCCGCAACGAACCGACGATCCGATCCTTAATCCACATGGCAGCTTTCAGCATTCCGTTGTGGGCGAACGCATCGACAAATCCACCGCTCTTCTCTTCTCGTGGCGCGCTCCCAGTCGCCATTCCAATCTCTTCTGGATGCGCTTGGATATCCGTTAGCAAGTCTTGAACAGACTTCGATCCACGGATGAGAAGCAGCGCAGACTTCTTCTCCTTGTTGCCGAGAAGTGCGAACGACGGGTGACGAACATCTTGATTCTGGATGTGTGCGTAGATCAGCGAGAAGCTCTGCAGCTTGCTGATGCGCTGGATGTCGAGCACGTCCATCTCATAGATCGCGTGCAGTGCCAACGGTGCAAACTTCAAAATGTCAGCCAGCAGATCGTCCGAAATGTGCTGGCAGCCCAAGTGCTCTTCTTTTTCTGACTCGGGGGTTGCGCCACGCTCGCCTCGGTTCATCGCCATGAAGTAGTATGTCCCAATCGCCGCATCGTGGAAGCCAATGTCATCCAAATCGCCGATCAGGCCCTTCAACGTCGCAAATGACTGCATGAACTCATTGCGGAGAATGAAACCCAGCAGCCCTGCGCGTCCATACTTCCGCACAAAGTCCGCGCTCACGACGGCCATCTTCGCTGTCGCCCCCATTGGCGCTGACTTAGCCGCAGCGAGCGTCCCTTCCGCTGCGCGCATGATCTTGTCCACCGCAGTGTCCATTGAAGTATTGAAGTACATGATCAGCTTGTCTGCTAGGAAATCCTTAACCCGCTCGTTCCGCCACTGGATGAGCTGCTGGTCCATTTTCTCTCCAACGATGTAGTGGCAGTTCATGCACAGCTTCGACGGCGTGCTCTGTCCAAAGGCGCGCAAGATCTCTGAATATTGGAGGTCTTCTCGGCAAAACGACTCATTGCAATAGCCGCACTGATAGCGGAACTTGGTCATCCCGAACTCCTGCTTGCACGCCTTGCACTGCTTTGAAATGGTCGGCTCTGGCGGCGCCAAGTGTGAAGCAATGTCGTCACTGCAGCAGGTCACAAGCGTTCGATCGATTGGTGACAGGTCTGGGAAGCGCTTCGAAAGCATTGAGAGCACTTCAAACGGGTTAGTGCCGTCCATCGTATCCAATGATTCACCTCCTCGCGTCGATCGTCTCGGTGGGATGCGGTGCGCTGGCAGCTGCGGCTCGGACGAAATCGCAGCGGAAGTCGCAGCTTGTGCATGATCAAGAGCGTACAGCGAGGCTTCTTTGATCGACTGCACGGTACCAAACACAGCCTGTTTGGACGATTCGGCTGTCATGTTGATCACCGACGAAGGCAGTGAGAATGCTGCCGCGGACATTTTGCTGAAAAAGCCGCCGCCACTGGGTTTCTCTTCCGCTTTTTTCGGAGGCTGCGCATCCTTTTTCGTGGGGCTAGGCAGACTCGGAAAGAGCATTTTGTCGTCGTCCTTCGCTTTTGTTGATGAGACTTCTGGCAATGGGAACAATACGCTCGACTCCGTCTTCGCGTCATTCGCGACCGGCGGTAAGATCGAATTCCCGTTTGCTTGGCTGGTTGAGTCGTCGGATCCTTCAGTCGACGAGAAAAGCTGTTTCCACTCCTCTCCACCAGCGTTGCCTTGCTCTTGTTTCGCCTTTTCACTCTCCTTCTCCTCAGCAGCAGTCGCTGCGGCTGCTGCCGCCTTTGCTTCCGTGCCGTGCTCCTTTCCGAGCCACACGCGTCTTCGCACGACCGATGCGCGCGTCATCGGACCGAGCTCGTCATTGAACGTCGTGCCATACAGCCAACCTTCTTCGTCGTAGTCGTCCGACTTGTACACGCGCCACTCGAGGTCCCTCTGCTCGTCCTTGCTTGGACACTGCTCGTCGCGCAGGTTACTCCACGCCGGCGGGTCGTCCGCATTCAGACGCGCCGACCAGCCCTGCATCGCAGCAGCAACAAACAAGCACGCAAAGCATCAGCTCTTGCACTTCTAGCGCAACTACTACGCATACAAGCAGGCGCCACGTACCATAATGGGGTACCAGCGCTGGTTCTCGATCACCTCACGCGCCATCGTGTGTCGTCTGCTTTGCTTGTTTCTTCACTCAGCGGCTCGTTCGCTTGTGCGGCGCTCTCCTGTCGTTCTCCTGTTCCCTTCGCTGCGTTCTCTCGTTGTCGTTGTGGCTTCCTTCAGTTGGATCGATTTTCTCATGGGGATGTTGTCTATTGTGAGAAAACCCTCTCAAACCTGTTTCTTGACCATCATTCCGACGAGGGTCGTTCTGAAAATAGGTTCACTTTAGTGACATGTGGCGTACCCAAGGAAAAATTGGCCGAGTTTTCACTGACCCCAGAAACTGTTACCTCTTTATGCGCCGCATGCGCTTCTCTTATGTATGACAGAGCTATTCACTCTCCAGCTTTCCCTCCTTCCTACAGATCGCTGTCGATGTCTTCAAAGGCTTCGTCGATTCGGTCCCAGAGCGCGTTCGCCGCGTCAAAATGCCTTGTGGCGGGGTCGATCTCGAAGCGGGCGACCAGTTGCTTCGCGGGCACGATGATGTCTACCGAGAGCAAACAAACGACGGCATGCAAGTTAGCGTGAGTAGCGAGCCTGGTTCTGGACTGGCATTGCATGGTGCGTTACTGTACCTCCTGCGATGGATGCACCCGTAAAGTCCCACTTGATACCCGTGACTGAGGCGTACAAGCTCATCTGGTGTCTACAAGAGCGAGCAAGTAAGTCAATTTCCATGACGCCTACTAGGTCACAGTAACAAAAACCTACTTTGCGAACGGGATGTCGTGCTGGTGCTGCAGGTTGTACTGCGCCACCTGCAGCCGCGTCTCCTCATACTTGTCCAGCAGCTTCTCCAGCGACTCCTTCGACGACGTGCACTCGCAGCAAACGAACAATACCAAATCAAGCAATCGTCAAGGCAACACTCTTCGTACAGCAAGCGTCTTCAATATGTATACATACAAGATACAACCGCCCCAACGAGGCTCCAGTTCTGGTCATAAAGGATATTGTTCGTCGACGCGCAGGCGCTCAAGCTGCACGCTCATGTCACGCTTGAGCGCGTCCAGCTCCTGGATCTTCATCTGCATCTGCTCGTGGCGGCTCTTAGTCGTGGCTTCGTGCTCCTCCCATTCCTTCAGGTTGCTCAGCAGGTCTGCAAACACGGCACCAAGAGGTCAGTCATTCAATACAACACATGCATTGAAGTCGAGTGAAACTGCACGCACGCTGCAGTTGCTTCTTAGACTCGCTCTGCTTGCTCTCGACGGTGCTAGCGATCTGCTTGCGCTTCTGGATGAGCGTGCGCAGCCGCTGCGCGTCCTTCTGTGCGTCCTTGCGGTAGAGTTTCTCCATCTCGCCGCAGATCTCCTGCACTTCCGCCCACGACAGCGCACTGTTCTCGGCCGCTTTTCCCTCCATCATTTTCAAATTCGCAAATGGCGAAAATGCGCAGCAGGAGTGCGGGTTTGGTGCGACCTTCGTGCAACCTTTTGTCCTCAATAAAGTCGTCACACCTCTTTACATGCGTATCAAATGATAGAAAGTACCTCAAATGGTGATTTAGACAGAAAGAAGCAATGGTTATTTGCTTCAAACAAGTAATTATAATAAAAAGATACTAGAAACTTCAGCTTCCACGCCGAAGTGATGCCAAGACCATTGAGCATTCTCGCTTTGGCATTCCGGTATTGGCCACAAGGGGCGCAGATCCAGCCAGGATGTCGTACTTCCGGTCGCTGCTGGAGGCCGCCATGGGCAACGAGGAGATGCCCGCGAACATCGAGGCGTACGAGAAGGAGGTTGGCGACGCAGAGTACGACGAGGTGGACGATGACGACGACGATGACTTTGACAGCGCTGACCAGGAAGACGACGAGGGCGACAGAGGTGACGACGATGAGGACTACGCAGACGAGGCCTCACGTTCGAAGAAGAAGCGCGCGAGGAAGAAGCCGCTAAGACAGCGTTCACACGGTGGTGGTGGACATGCTTTGCCTGCGGAGTGTGATGGCGACGCGATGGAAGCGCAGACGGGAGTCACACGTGAGAGCTACTACCGTACGCTACGCTGCGTTCAATATGCTCATGGCTGCCGGTGTTTGTATGATGCACTGACTGGAAGTGGTTATGTAAAGGCGAAGAAGAAGCACTGGACAGCGAGGATGCGTACGAGCCAAAGTCCAGCGAAGACGAGGAAGAGGACGACTCGGACATTGAGCGGCAGGTACGCTCACCTCCTAACAGTTGCACGGTGATGACATTTTCACAGTGGGGGCGTTATTCACTTTTACCACATTAAATGGCTGCTGTTTTTTACTGCAGCTATGGGGAAAATCGCGGAAACGAAGGCGAAGAGAGGGCGGTGGACGGCGCCGCAAGACTGGGAAGCGCGTGATTGCGAGTAAAGTGCCTCCTGAGCTTGCGGGTGTGTTAGGCGAGGCCAACATGCTGTACGCGTCCCACCAGTACGATGAAGCGATTCTGCTGCTGAAAGATTTCATCAAGAAGGCGCCGACGATCCCCGACCCATACCACACTTTAGGGATGATCTACGAGGATCGACAGGACCGCACGAAGGCGCTGCAGTTCTTTCTCATCGCGTGTACGTTGACACCACACGACGCAGAACTGTGGAAGCGCGTGGGACGCATCGCCAAGGAAGAGAAGAATTTTGACCAGGCGCTCTTCTGCTTCAAGAAAGCGAGCAGCGCCGACCCGAAGGACAAGGACTCGCTCTTCAGCTACGCCGAGCTCTGTCGCGAGCAGGGCGACAACCGGCGCGCCGCCGAGGTGTTCAAGAAGCTCACGGTTCTCATCCCAAAGGACCTCTCGCTCTGGATTCAGATCGCCGAGGCCTATCACTGCAACGAACAGGAGGATGAGGCCGTTGACGCACTCAAGATGTGCATCGAAAAGGCCTCGGCCGATCCATCGCGCCACCACGCGTCCAAGTACGAACTCAACGCCGTCAATATGCTCGCAGACCTGTACATCACGCTGAAGAAGTACCGAGAAGCGATCCTCGTGATCCACCAGCTGCACGCGCGGTACGCGTCGACCCACGAGGCCACACAAGTGGAAGGCGACCCGGGTGGGCTCCCACTGGACATCGCGGTCAAGTACGGCATCTGCCACCTGTTTGAGCGCGACTTCAAGACCGCCGAAGCTATGTTCAATCACTTGTTCGCCCAGGATGTGGACGTGTTTGGAGACCTGTACCTGGATGTCGCGGACGCGTACATTGCGCTGGGAGACCAGGACCAGCGCGCTTCGGAAATCCTCGCACACCTGCTAGGGAGAGATGAATTCCCGCTCGAGCAGATCTGGATCAAGTACGCCGAGTGTCACGACCGAATGGCCAAATACGACGTCGCTGTTGACTTTTACGAGCGCTCGTTGTACCACCAGCTCACAATGGAGCACTTGATCGTGAGTCCCGAGCTGATGCTCAAGGCCATGCAGGCGACGCGCAAGAAACAGGATCCGTTGAAGGGTCTGCAGCTGCTCACGACGTACTTACCGGAGACCATGCGACCACCGATCCGTCCGTACTGGGTGAACCCTGGCAAGAGGAAGAAAGACGACGAGAAAGAGGCTGAGGATGGTGGCGGCGATGGTGACAAGAGCCACAAGCGTCAGAATGGACACAGTCGAGGAAACGATCACGGTGATGATGAAAATGAGGACTACGTCGACAGTGCTGAAGAACAGGAAGAAGATGACGAAGACGATGACGAGATGGACGAGCGCACGCGTATGGACACGGCGCACGACCCGTCGCTCTCAGTGGACGCCATGGAGAACGGTATCCGACTGAAGCTGTTGATCGAATGGGGCCACTTGAAACGGCAGGCTGGAGACGCCGAGGTGCTCTGTCAAGTGGGCATCCCCATTATTCTCACATCACTCAACCAGACGTCGTTCCGGCTATCTGGTCGCGTGAATAACACTGCGAGCACTGCAGCCGAGCTCGTGTCGCACACGGACTCACCGTCACTAGGGTTCCAGGTGCTCAAGTCCGAGTACCTAGTCGACATCACGGACCCGCGCCATCGGGACTCGTTCATGGGTATCGTCATGCGCGTGGCACAACAGGTCGTGATCTCGCGCGCGCTGGGCGAGCAGCAATACTACACGCTCGTGATCGACGTGGCGCAGACGCTGACCGAGCTGGGCAAGTACGTGGCGGCGATCGAGCTACTTACGGACGTGAATACGTCGGACAAGATCTCGCAGCCGCACCTGCGCTTCGAGTTGCGCTTCCTTGCGCTCGTGATCGCGCTCGAGTTTAAGGAAAACCGCATGGCCTACGAATGCGCGCGGCTCAACATCATGGAGGATCCACACAACCTCGGGTACTGGAATCTCTTTGCGCGCGTAATCGCGATCACGGGTGTCTTCTCGTGGCACCAGAAGTTTCTCGCCAAGCTGCTGCGTGACGAGCCCTCTAGTTTTCCCGCGATCGTGCTCGCGGGCCACCAGTCGTCGACCTGGGACATCGCGTCGCTGACGGTCGGTGAGTTCACACTCGCGCACCAGAAGCAGCCGGCGGACCCGCTCATCCTCTTCTGCATCGGCCTCGCGTTCCTCTCGGCCTCCATGCAGCGCACGATCAATGACCGGCAGCACACGGTTGCCAAGGCGTTTGCGTTCCTGCAGCACTACGAGCGTGCGCGAGTAGCGGCGGCGGTGGGCTCGGCCATCGGCAAGGACGTTGTGCAGGTCGAGTGCTGGTACAACATCGGCCGCGCCCACCAGCAATTGGTACGGAAATGGATGGCTACACTTGGATGTTAAAGTGGCTCAGAACGCTAACTGTTTCTGATATGTTATGCGCCTGCTGTAACAGGGGCTGTTCCACCTAGCGATCCCGATGTACGAGCGCGTGCTGCGGTTCTTTGAGCTGAGCAAGCGCGAGAAGCGTGAGATCCCGCCGGAGTACTGGATCTGCCGCGAGACCGCGTACAACCTCTCACTCATCTACAAACAGAGGTGCGTGAGTGTCTTTGAGTGCCTTACATCATAGGTGAAGTTGATGAAGAGCTCATTGCCTCATGTCTGCTTGTTGTTCCTTTTACAGCGGTGCGAACGACCTGGCGCGATACCTGATCGCCACATATTTAACGCTGGACTGAGTTGAAGTCGGTTGATTGACTGAACAGCACCACAATAAGCACTGCATTGCATCAGTGTAGTAGTGGATGCACTTGATCGGATGCAACAATACACGCGACAGAGAGCCTCCAGTCAGATGCAAGCTCCACGATCCGACTTGCAACACCGGAATGAGTATTCTTGCTCCTTTAGTTCTGCTGATCTCCGTGAATGTGCTTAATGAGCAACAGTAGACCCGCTCTTCGAGAGAATGAACAGCAAGAAGTAGCGCAGCGTTACCAAGAGCGAGGACTCGGGCGTCGCACACCATAGCAAGAGATCTGGGTGAGGTTGCTTCATGACGAGCACAGCACGCAATTGCGACCACTTGCAACTCTAGTCGAGGGTACTGAATGGCACTAAAATCTTCTCATGATCCCTCTTAGCCAATCACTGTGCGAGAAAATCCCTCATCATCACTTCCAGCCAATCAGTGCTGTAAGATGTTAACTCACTTGGTTTCCGTATGGTGTCATTATAAGTCACTCTAGCGAGGTGATTGCGTGCCTCGATTTCACAGTCGAGGCTGCTCGAGTTGCCTGGTTTCATGGCACTCACTCGCCAAATTCACACCAGGAGCTCACGTTCACAGGAAGCATGTTGGCGCGGCTGCAACGGTACGAGGCTCTGTGTATGGCTTGCTCCGTGGGTTTAAACCACATGAGCACTGACAGCTTACTGTACATGGAACCTCTGTGTGTTTGTACTGCAGACAAGTGCAGCGAAGAGCGGTCGCGACAGTGACGCGGCGCACGTTCGTGCAGGCGGCGCAGGGGAAGGAGTTCGACCCGATGCTACAGCGCAACAAGTACCACTCAGTGCTCGACGGCGAGTTCAAGCTCGTGTCCGGCGAGGTGCTGCCAGAAGTGCGCATCGATTGGGAGCAGTGGGTGCGTTTGATAGTAACCTGTGGTGATGTTGGAGTGCGGATCAGTGAAGCTCACAAATCATGTATGTGTGTGTGCGTCAACTGTGCTTCTTGACAGGGCGACTCGACGCTTCCTGGTGAGCGGACGGTATTGGTGCTGCCGTCGTTCTCACACTCGAGCCACGCGGCGTCGAACCGCGATGACCCGCGTCCAGGCTGGTGGGAGAACATCATCGGACCGGGTAAGGCGATCAACACGTCGTTCTTCCGCGTCATCTGCCCGTCCGTGCTCGGAAGCCCCTTTGGCGCGACATCCCCACTCTCGGTTGACCCGCGAACAGGCAAGCAGTACCGTGCATCGTTCCCACAGATCACGCCTGCGGACATGGCCGCCGTGCACGCGCGCATCCTGGACGATTTGGGGATTGACAAGGTGCACACAGTCATCGGCGGCAGCATGGGCGGCATTCAGGTACGAGAGCGAATGATTGGGCCGCTTTCTATAGTGGCCGTTGACACTAATAGATCTCGCGGATTGTGCACAGGCGCTCGAGTTTGCTGCGCAGTTCCCAGATCGCCTGCAGCGTCTCGTCGGCATTGCGTGCACGGCGCAGACCACGCCAGGCACGGTTGCGCTGCGCCGCGTGCAGCGGCAGGCGATTCTCTCGGACCCGGCGTACAACAACGGCGAGTACCCACAGGGCGTGTCGCTGAGCGGCATGAAGGTCGCGCGCGAACTCGGCATGATGTGCTACCGGTCGCGCGAGGAGTTCGACGCGCGTTTTGACTGGAACCCAACTGGCCCCATGCACTTCAGGGCTACGACCTTTGAGGTCGAGAGCTACATGGAGTACCAGGCCGAGAAGTTTGCACGCTTCTATGACCCGAACTGCTACCTGCTGCTCTCCAAGGCCATGGATCTGCAGAACGTCGGCCGGGGGTACTCAAACCTGGCCGAGGGCGTGAGCCGCATCTCGTGCGACTCGCTCATCATCGGCGTCAAGCAGGACCTGCTCATCCCGATCCAGGAGCAGCGCATGATTGTCAACATCCTGCAGTCCTACGGCTACGACTCGAAGCTTGTGGAGGTGGACTCGAAATTCGGCCACGATGCCATGTTCCACAACCAGATGCAACTTGACGTCTTCGCACCGCTCGTGCGCGACTACGTCGAGCACCACCTCTCGTCTACGCTCATGCACGAGCAGCACCGCTACAGCAGCCTGTAGCAAGCGTCCTGTTGTAAATGTTTCGCAAGAACAATCCTTTCGCACGTTTTTATGAAGTTTTCTTTGCTTTACGCCACGGTTTTTCCAATCAGTGATTCATTACGAAGAGAACGCCTACACTCTTCATCTTTTACAGCACACAGCTGGTCCAACTGGAAGGCATCTCGCGATCGACAATGCACACCTTGTCGCCGATCACGTCAATTTGCTGGTGTCGATGGGATCGCCAACAAACTATGCAGCATTGGCAGCGAGGTGGTCTTCGATTGCACAAGCTGGTTACTCGCTCGATAGTTTGGTAATAGCTCGCGTTTGATGCCATTGCTCCTGGCAATCTGTAAGGCTGTGCACGACGTTCAAAGTCTGCTATTCGCGCCACACCCACCTTCACGAGGGCACAACTGAGCCAGCTGAAGAGCATCTTGCCGTCGATCACGCAGGACTTGTTGGCAGTCACGTAGATTTCTGGTATTGATGGGACTGTCAACAAGTTCTGCGTCGTCGACAGCAGCATACAACTCGGCTGGATAGTTGCAGCTCGCGGAACAAGTCATGATGAGACGGTAACGCTTCCTTGAGTGTCATATGAAATCCTGCAGTCGATGACGCCACGCTGCGCGGGGCTCACACTTCGCACTAGCAAGCCACCCCGCTTTGTCTTCAACGTGGTCGCGGTGTAACTAGACAGAATGGTGTTCATCTCGTACCGCAACTGCTGTACTGGTAGTGAATCACCACTAGCATCTTCATAGCAGGAGAGAGGAATGCGGGTGCTGTGCACAACACCATCGAGACGCGACGAACTCTTCTTCTCTTGTCTCGGACGCTGCTTGTCTGCGAATGAGCCCAAGATTTGTTTCTTTCAAGAGTTCAACATCGAGAGGTCTTCTAATAAGCTGCATAAGTGTAAACAGCGAAACTCAGCCTTCTATTCAGTATAGATACAGTACATCCAGCTGCACTCCCCCTTTCCATGCTTGGGTGTGATGTTGCGCCAAATGTTGTTTGTAGCTGTTCAACAGCGCTCACTTCAAGAGAAGACGAAGAAGCCCAGCAGCAGAAAGTGTCGCAGTCGCCTTCCGCCCCGCCCGCGCTCTCTGTGTGTGCTGAGTGAGCCCCTCCAACTACCCACAACAGCACAGGCTCAAGCTCGAGCTCAAGCGTCTCTATCAGCTGCATCTCACAGCCACGAGCCCGCAGCACACAGCTCAGCACCAGCACCTCAGCGATGGGGAACCTCGTGAGCTACGGGCAGTCAGCAGACAGCGCAGAGAATAGCGCAGCGCTTGCCGCCGGTGCGGCCAAGGAGAAGGAGTACATCCAGCGGCTCTCACCGGCAGAGCTCAAGAAGTACACGGAGGGCTACCGTCGCATCTGCCGCACAGAAACGTCCTCGTCGCCGACAGGCAGCAGCAGTAGCAGTCCCATCGCGAACCGCAGCAGCAGCGCGAGCACGTTGCCACCACTACCAGCTTCATCAGCGAAGCGCAGATCGAATAGCAGTAACACAGGCCAGGTGGTCGCCGTAGCGAATGCTCCGATGGCGCTGCAGACAATGGGCGGGCTGACCAAGAAGGTGTTCCGCCAGAAGCTGCTGAGCGCGTTCACGATGATCCCGACGTCGCTCTCGGATCGGCTCTTCGAGGTGCTCGACACGGACCACACGGGCGAGTTGAGCTGCGAGAACGTGCTAAGCGGCATCGCGTGGCTCAAGCACGGAACGTATGACGAGCAGGTGCGCCTGCTCTTCATTATCTACGACCTCGACAGCACGGGCCTCGTCACGCGCGACGTCATGAACCGGTTCATGGACGTCGTTTACGGGCGGCGCAAGGCGCGCAGCAAGTCAACGATCGCGTTCCTCGACCGGATTTTTGACGGCAGGTCGAGTTTTACCATTGACGAGTTCAAGCTTGTGATCCGCGAGCGCGACGAGCACGGTGACGCGCTGTTGCTACGGTGGCTCTCGATACTCGCAGACACGATTGGCACCGAAGAGGACGCGAAGATTCTGGAACTCGAGCTTTCGTACAACCCAGCGGTGATCCGACAGCGCATCGCGGACACGACTCTGTTCTCTGTGAACGAAGTGACGGCGCTCGAGCGGCAGTTCCACAAGCTTTTTGACACGAAAGGCGGCACAAGCAACCGGATCCCGAGTGGGCAGTTCATCAGCATCCTGAGCGAACAGAGCTTTCCAAGAAAGCTGCTAGAGCGCGTGTGCCAGACGACAACACTGCCGGAGCTCGTGCTCTTTGACGAGTTTTGCAAGTTCGTGTCAAACTTCTGCAGGGGGAAGATCGAGTCGAGGTACGTGCACCTGTTTACGATCTTCAAGAGCGACGACAAAGTCGATAGCCAGACAGGTGGTCGCACTAGAAGGATCTCGTGGAGCGCAGTCGAAGAGCTCTTCGCGCTGGGCAGCAGCTACGCCACGGATCAGGAGGAGAAGTTTGCAATCGCACAGGAGCGCAACCAACTGACCGAAGTATGCGAGTAATACCCTGCTCCACACTATAGTGACACCATGATGGAACAATGTGTGGAAGAACTGACTTTTCATCTATGTTGATGTTGCCATACGTAGATGATGCGAGAGAGCGCTAGCGGTCCTGGGTTAACCGAGGAGGAATTTCTCAAGTGGGCGTCGGAAGCGACGGCCCTGCACCAATTGCTGCATCAACTGGCTTTTGCTGCGTGTATACTCTTTGGCGTGAAGCCCGAGTCGCCGCACCTAGAGAGGCGCATCGTCGAGTGGCACTGGCAGCAGGCAGTGCGTTCGATCGCAGTAAGCCAGGTACGTTACGTTACGTTATCAATTAAGTACTACCAGCAGCCAAAGTCTCACTTGTGTGTCTCTCTTTGTTTATGTATGGCTGCAGTCCTGGAACCTGGTTGGTGCGAAATGGTGGCAGCAGTGGTGCCAGTATGCGGGAATGAACCTTCTCAATGGGACCCCACATGGCTCGCTACCGCTGCCAAACATCCCCAACCACGCACGCGTACAGGTGGACGCACTCGACACGAACACCATCATCAGCAAAAGCAGCAGCAGCATCTCGGTCGCGTTCGAAGCGAGTCCTCGCCCTGGACCGATTGCGAATTGGGCGCTGCTCATGCGCAGTGGCAGTCGGCGGCTCAAGGAGAAACTGATCTTTTCGTGCGACTTTTACGTGAGTTCTGTGTGGCTATGAATTGTTATTGTATGTTGAGTGGCTGACAGTGTCTCACAACCTTACTCTCGTGTGTGTGTGTGTGTGTGTTTCCGTTAACACTGTAGTTGATCCCATCATCGGCGTACTCGGTGCTGGTGCTCTGGTACAGTGGCGGCCCCGATCTCACGCGGTGCATTATTGAATCCCCTAAGTCCGGTCTGCAGATTGAGCTTTTCCCACTGGTACTACGAGTTGCACGCGTGGATTCATCGAACGGCGGAGTGATTATGTCGGGTGAGGAAGTGCTATTCAGCGCTCTGAGTACAGCGGAGAGCATCTTGGAGGCAACGTGCAAGGCGCTGCTGCTGCTCAAGTTCATTCAAAAGGCGCGGCTGTGGTACTTTGACGAAAAGCAGCCTGACCACAAGATCCGCATTCGCAGTGACCGTCCGAACGTTCTCAAGAAGCTCAACCAGGAATGTGTGTTCCTTCTGGAGCTTCAGGACGAAGACGGATCGTGGCCGTTGTCTCAGTCAAGTGACAAGATCTCGACCTCGTCGCCATCGAACAAGGGCAGCAACAGCAACGAAGACAACGGCGATGACGACGACAATGGAAGTTACACGTCAGACAGTGACACTGCTGGTGAGGATGGCGATGCCAGTGGCTCATCATCCACGAGAGCGAATGGACGGCGTAAGCGGCCGCGTGACCAGCGACTGATTTCCAGGACCTCGGAGATCTGCTCACGAGGGAATCTTGAAAATTTGACGAGCGTCTACACGGGCTCGAAGAATGGCAAAGCGCACGATTCGAACGGTGCAAACCTGAACGGCAAGAAAGGAGGAGCCTCACAGCCGTCAACGCAGCAAAGCGCTGAGAACGAGAACGTTGTGGCAGCGAGCACAGTGAAGAAACGGTTCTCAAAGGACGCGTTCACAGGCCATGGGCTCGTAGGACTCGACAACCTGGGCAACACGTGCTACATGAGCAGCGCACTGCAGTGTCTGAGTCACACACGGTTGCTGGTTGAGTATTTCAAGAACGAGGCATACTTGAGAGACATCAATCTGCGCAACCGTGACGGCACGAACGGCAAGCTTGCTGTGGCATTCGGGGAACTGCTGCGCGTGCTCTGGACGTCGGAGAAGAAGCGCTTCGCGCCCAACGAGTTCAAGCGCGTACTGGCCAAGTTTAACCCGCAGTTCACAGGTTCTGACCAGCACGACGCCCAGGAGCTACTCGCCTGCGTGCTCAGTAGCCTGAGCGAAGACCTGAACAGGATCATGACCAAGCCATACACGGAGCAGCCGGACAGCGACGGCCGTAGCGATGCGATCGTGGCCGACGAATGGTGGCAGAATCATCTGAAACGCGAGTTCTCCGTGATCGTCGCGCTGTTCACGGGCCAGTACAAGAGCCTGCTCGAGTGCTCGGTGTGCCACTACGAGTCGGCACGCTTCGAGCCGTTCACGTTCCTGCAGCTGTCGCTTCCCGAGAGCAGCTTCCGGTCGCTCGTGCTCACGATTATCTTCAACAGTGGTCGCGTGCCCATGAAGTACTCGGTGCACGTGAAGAACAGCGCGACGATTCACGACGTGAAGCACGACGTCGCGCAGTTTCTCTATCGGCTGGAAGGCGCTAATGGCGTGATGAGCGGCAGTGATCGAACAATTGAGCAGATTGAGAAGCAGCTGGTGATCGCGCGCGTGTCGGTTTTGCACACAATCGACGCGCTGTTGGACGGCCGCACGCCACTGAACCAAGTCCACGAAAAGGACCAGCTCACAGTGTTCCAATTGGACTCAGTCGATCACCTTTCGGCGCCGACAGGCTCCAAGTTCCTACTTTCGCTCTCGAAAAACTCCACAACCACGGTCAACAATGTTGTTGCTGAGGTGAAGCCAACAAAGAAGCAAGACGAAGAACAGACGAAGGAGAGCCCTATGAACGGCAACGGCTCGACCTCTGAGCCAGCAGCAGTCTCACAAAGCAACATCAGTGGTGATGGCGGGAACATTGTGGAGGAAAATGGTACCAATGGAACGCATGCTGTCCACGAGAACGGTGGTTCACATCAAGACTCTATCTCTGAGGACAAGGACACTGACCAGACTGACCCTACGGCAGATGAGCTGCTGCCAGTTGGAGCCTCAGTATTTGTGCGTGCCGACAAGGTGAAGGACTTTGCGTCCGCGCGCGTGATCGGCAGCAGCGCCAAGAACGGTACGGTGGACGTGGCTTTCCCCACGGGCGCGAGAAGGTACTTTGTCCCGCAGACAAAGGTGATTACGAGACACAACGACGAGGCGTACGTGTACCTCGTGCACCGGCGCGTGGAGCGCGCGACCAACTGTTTTACGAACGCACACATCACCCGCTTATTTGGCGCGCCGCTTGTATTACGAGTGTCACTCCGTGAGACCACGACGCTCGAGCTGTACCTGGCGGTGTGGAGGCGGCTGCGGCGCATCTTTAACTGGCAGACGCCACCGTCACCGTCAGACTTTGAAGTCAGCAGTGGCAATGGTAGTCTGAACCTGAAGACAGACGCGTCGACCGTGGCTCTGGGCAACCACTTGGCGACAACCAAGTTTGGGTTTTGCCTGCGCATGGTGACGTCGCACGGCATCGGCTGCTCGCGCTGCGAGTGGCTCGACGGCTGCCTCGGGTGCCTCATCATGCCATCAGCCACTTCGTCTATTGCGCTTGCAGCTGAAGAGACGATCGCGATCGACTGGGATATCCGCACTTTGAAAGAAGAGTACGACCCGATCCAGGCGAGCAAGATCGACTGCGATGACTCGGTTTTAACGAATAAGCGCCAGGACAACATGCCCCTGAGCATTGAGCGCTGCATGGACATGTTCACGGCTAAGGAGCGCATCCAGGAGGCCTACTGCGGCAGATGCAAGACCCATCGGCCGGCCACCAAGACTATGGACCTCTGGCGCCTGCCGCCGCTGCTTGTGATCCAGCTTAAGCGCTTCTGCTTCACGCAGGTCTCACGCCGCAAGTTGCATCATCACGTGGATTTCCCATTGCGAGGGCTGCAGCTCGAGGATTTTGTGGCCAAGCAGAGGCAACCAAAGCGTATGCAGGAATCTGGACTGCAGTACTGGCTATTCCTGGGCGGCAAGCTCCAGCAGGATGACGACCTGGATGTGAAGGACAACATGATTAATGGCGGTGAGCAGCAACAGCAACCAGCCAGAGATCAAGCGAAAGTCGACTCACCGGTTCACAGACGCGTGTCGACGCCGCTTTTGGACGCACCGGCGACCGCAGCCGTACGTGGAGAAGATGGCTTTTTGTACGATCTGTACGCCGTGGTGAACCACGTGGGCGCGCTGGGCGCAGGCCACTACTTTGCGTACGTGCTGAGCGAGAAAGACGGCAAGTGGAAGTGCTTCAACGACCACCAGTGCAAGGACATTGACGAGAAGGAGGTCGTGTCGTCCACCGCCTACATCCTCTTCTATCGCCGGCGCGACACGCAGGACTTGGCGATTGAGGAGCTCTTCCCGCCCATGCAGGTCAAGCGCAAGAAGAAGATTTTCACCAATGGTAGCAGTCTGAGCACGGAGCAGGAGGACGGAGAAGAGGACGATGAGGATGACGACGCGGCCTCGGCTGATCATGCGCAGGTCGTGGAGCATCTAGTCGAGCAGTCCAAGCTTGCGAGCAACGGCGGCAGCAGCTGCGTCATCAGCTAGCAGTCTGTACACAGGTGACTAAGGAGTAGGAACAACACAACTACAAGGGAATACAGAACCAATGATCCATCCCATCATGAGTCACAATGGCTGCGCCTGCAAGATGGCTTGCACGCTGAGTCTGCAGGTGAAGAAACGAAGGTGATCGACTGCATTTCACGATAAAGAGAAAGCTCAGCAACTTGAGAATAGCGCCGACGAGCAAAAGAGCTACAAAGAGCTTGTTCAAGGGTTGCCGCCTCCACGCTTCGAGAGGTTCTGGAGCTCTTGCTCCGCGAGGCTCTTGACGTCACTCTTGTCCTTCTGTACGTAGAATTCATCAACACAATCAAACGACGTCAGCGCCCATGCTACACGCATCAACGACATTTAATGCGGCACATACCTTCTTGAGATCGCCAATGCTTCGCGAGGACTTGGCCTTCTCGGGGCGGCTCAGCAGATTGTTGAAGAAGTTGGCCAGGTGCTTGGAGCTCACGTCCTTCTCCTCGCGCTTTCGCCTATCGGCTGCTGCGCGACGCGCGGCCGCCGCTGCTTCGGCCTTCTTACTGGCCTCAACACTTTGCTTCTGGAGCTCCTCAAGACCGGCACCAGCGGCCTTTTCGAGCTTCTCGAGCCACCGGTCGTGGCTGTCGACGCGGATGTCGGCTGCCAATAGGGCCGCCGGGTCCTCGGCATCTTCGTGCGGGGCTGGGACCATTTTCTCAAACGGTTTGTCGTTCGACCAGCGGGGTTGTGAGCCCAGTAGACTCTGGTCCACCATATGGAACGAGTCGTAACCCGAGGGCACAAGGATCGAGCTGCGCTCTACCAGCTGCGCCGAATGCGAGAACTTGAACTGCGACGGGTACGCGCGGTGCAGGATGTACTTGCGCAGCGCGTCAACGTTCGCGCCCGTCTTGGCCGACGTGTAGAAGACCGCGGCGCCGTCTGTAAGGCGAAGAACACGGTCAGTCCTTCAAGCTGGATTCTGGTGGGAATATTGAGGAATGAATACATCACGCTACGTACACTTGATCGCAAACTGGCGGAGCACGTACTCGATGTAGTCCATCTTGACCGAGTTGTCCGGACGAAGCTGCTCACAGGCAGTGAATAATACGTCAAGTGTTGGCATCGCGATGAGATTGGTGCAAGCCACGACAGCGTTAGTTCAAAATCTGGTTGCTTACATCTGCCTTGGCGACGATGAGAACGAGTGGCACACCGAGGTTCTTGGACAGCACGCCTTCCTCCATCTTGATACAAAAATCAGGTAGCGCAATAACGTGAGTCATGATTGACAAAAACGAAGCAGTAGAGAATAAGCGACTTACAAATTCGCTGGTGGACGACGTGTCCATGGGCGTCGGTCCCGAGTGATCGATGGCCTGGTACAAGAAGCAACATTTGCAGTGAACATCCCTTATCGTTGTAAAACAATTGGACGTACTATCGGTCTGGCTGTGTGCTTGCAATACTCACTGGGTCTTCGTAGTTGAGGATGTGCTGCTTGATCGAGTTGTAGAGTTCGTTGCGCGCCTCCGGGTTCAGCTGGTTGATCTGCTGCAGCAGCTCACCCTCCAGCGCTGACGACCACTGCCACAAATGACCCCCCATACACACATATTAGCACAAAGATTCGTCACAGCCGCACTGCATAAGTAGATGGTAAACGCATCTCTTACCTGGTCAAGCGAGCTCTTGATTGTCCACGGCCGCGACAGATCCAGCACAATCGCTGCGACGGTCTAAATAAGAAGAAATGCAGACAAACATCCAAGTTAGCAAGACCACCACTACAGGGGACATATAGTGACGTACATGTTTGAGCGTGTGCGGCTTGACGGCGATGCGCATGAGGTCCTTCACGTTCAGCTCATTGAAGCGCCACGTGCGGATCTTCGCAATGATGTCGTCTACAGTTTGCGAATCCCCATAGAGTCATCCCCAGTTAGAACAGTTCAATCCCACACAATAAGCACTATGCTACCCTCACGCACCTGAGGCATCACCGCCGCCGTCTTTGGCCTTGGGGTCGATCACATTCACTGTCGAGTACGCCAGCAGCGTGTCCACTTGCAACTGCGTGTTGGGCTCCTTCGCAATTCCCGTCGTGGCCGCAGAGCGTGCGTCCGCGAGGCGCGAGAGCAGCGCTGTCTTGCCGCTCTCCGGGTCGCCCACCACCAGCAGGTTGGCTGTCGGCAGCTTGGAGCGCACGGAGCTCTCGCGCAGGATCTGCTGCCACAGGTTCAGCTCCATCTCCACGTAAGTGACGACGACGATGAAGATAATGAGGTGAAGTTGCTTTTTGGGAGCTTTTCGTGCTGTTGTGTTGTATTGCTCAAAGTTTGTGTGGAGGCTATTTCAACATAGTGTAGCCAAGTGAAATGGGAGAATTTGAAGTGTGACCTGCAAAACATTCGATAGTGTGGTCCACATGATAATTTATTTTGCCGTCATTCGCCCTAAAATCGGAAAGCGATGTTGTCCACATCAGTGTTATCATCTCCGTTTAATTCACCCTTCTATTTGTTATATTATGTATATAAGTTATATATATACTTAATACTTATATAGAAACCTTTGTAAAATACATGTATCATTATCGATTCAAAAATACCACCCGATATGTCAGGCTGAATGATGTGGTTCACACAATGTACGAAGCCTGCGCCGCACGCATTTAACAGATCGCCTCCTCCCTCAGCCACTCTTCACCAGCCCCGCGCCATCACACACCTCACAGCAGCACGAGGCATGAGCATGCTGCCGCGCCGCGCCGGACTCGCCTGGAGCCGCCACGCGCAGCTCTCGCGCTCCGCGGCTGCCTCTCTGCACTTCACAGAGGGCTCTCGCCAGTCGTCAGCAGTCAGTGGCATCACTAGCCTCGGCCAGCGCAGCCGCCTGCACGTGCTCACTGTAGCTGCTCGCGCCTGTGCCGTCAACCACCGCCCGCTGGCGTTCGCCGACCATGCACGTACGCAGTTCTCAGCCGCTAATGACCAGAACGACGACGATGACTATGATGTGCCACCTATACATAGAGATAGCCATAGCGACAGCCACAATAGCAGCAGCGGCGATAGCCACCATTACGGACTCACGGGCGAGTACCTCAAGACGCTGCACCACGCGACGGGCGACGTGAACGGCTGGGAGAGTGCGCTCGAGATCTTCGAGGAGATCAAGGCCGCGGGCGGCAGTGGGCTCTCGGTGGACGTGGCCACGTCGCTGATTGAGGTGCTGGGCGCGCGCAATCGCTCGAGCGAATGCCTCGACGTGTTGCGATACTCGCGTGACCAGGGTGTGCGACCGCGCATCCACGCGTACTCGAGTGCGATCACGTGCTGCTACCACGAGGAGAAGTACATTCAGGCGCTCAAGGTCTTCGAGGTCATGCGCAACGACGGGTACGTGCCCAAGAGCGTGACGTACTCGCGCGCGCTTTCGGCCGCACTCAAGTCGAGCCAGCACGAGCTCGTGCTCGAGATCTTCGACGATATGCTGCGCAACAAGGTGGACACGACGATCGTGATCTACAACAACATCCTCAACTCGTGCGCGCGTGTGGGCGACGGTCACTCGGCGCTCGGCGTGCTGCGCGCGATCAAGCAGCGCGACTTGGAGATGACGCAGAGCACGTACCACTCGCTGGCGATCTGCGCTGGGAAGACGGGCCTCTCGGACCTGGCGTTAGAGGTGCTCGAGAGCCTCAAGAGTGACGGCTTTGCGCCGACCATGACGATCTACAACTCGGCGATCTCAGCATGCGCCAAGGCGAAGCGTTGGAAAAACGTTATCACCGTGTACAACGAGATGAACGACGCCATGAAGGCCCAGCTGCGCGGGTTGTACCTGGGCGCGGTCATCATGGCGCACGCCAAGGACGGCAACATGGAGCGCAAACATGAAGCAATAGATCTCTTTTACGCGCGCAAGAACGCCGGCGAGGAGCTCAACTTTTTCTCGCACAACGCGGCGCTCACGGCGCTGCTCGAGAGCAACCAGCTCGAGAAGGTGCACCAGTTTGCAAGCGAGATGAAGCGTGACGGGTTCAAGTGGGACACGCTGACCTATCAGAACGTGCTGCTTGCGTACATCCGTGGTGGGGCGATCGACACGGCCGTGCACATGCTACACGCGCACGCCAAGAAGATGGGCAAGAGTACCGAGTGCTACCGCGAGCTGATCCAGTACTATGCCGAGAAGCGCAAGAACCCGCGCGAGGCGTGCCGCCTGACGATGCAGATGATGCAGAACAATGCGCGTCTGAGCCGCTTAGACTGGCACAACGCGCTCGCGTACGCGCTGCTGCTGCCCGAGCGCGCGCTCTACTGGAACTTCCGCAAGTGGATGAAGATCCGCGCCGCAGGCATTGTCAACGATGTCCCGGCGCACCTCATGCTCTCGGACAACGCGCAGAAGCAGAAGAAGCATCGCCAGGAGGACAAGTTGCTGTAGAGACAAACAAGGGAATACTCTCTAGGTGTGTGGGTCTGCTGAGAGACTGGGGTACTGACCTCCTTACGAGGCCAGCCCAGGCTTCACGTAGCTTAACTTGGAGGCGGCTGGCAGGGCGAAATACGAAGCGTGATGTGACCATGAAGGGCTCTCGCGGTAGAAAAGCGCTCGGCTTGGAGAGCGTTTGTTGGTCATCATTCCTGGACCTGAGGTGGCTGGTTGTGTGTGGTTCGAACGAGAGCAAACATGAATATCCTATTAGCATTATCTGACCAACTTGCTACTGTTATCTCCTCGTTTCTAGGTGATCAATCGTGCTGGGCATTGCGATTTTCTCTCTTTCGGTGGCGGCGACGCGACAGAAAGAAAGAAAGAACCGCCAGTGAGTTGATGGCTTCATAAACAAACAAACTCTCCTCGGAACCATGTGGCTCCGAGTGTGCTTTGGTGCTTCACTCTGATGATAAGCGAGACATCCAGCTGAACCGACTTGTTGCGAATCCATCAAGTCCAACAGCACAGCGTTACAGGGAACCGTTTCATCCCCGCCTTGTCGCTCGTAAGTATCAGATATTCCTGTCACACGCACACACCGAGCGAAGATGGCTACTCACCTTGAAAAGTGGCTTTCAACGGCTGCTGCACTGCTCCAATTCGAGGCAGGTTCGCCGCGTCTGCGCGTCTCGTTCCCCGAGAAACCGAAGCCTCTCACGAGTGACTGTTGTGTTATGAAGCAATCTTCCCTGGGACCGTTCTCGCTGCACCTGGGATGAAGTGCACCTCGTCGTCTTTGAGCCAGTCTGTCATTCTCTAATTCGCTGCGTCCAAGACATTCTAGCCCCAACCAAAGCCAGCAAATGGTTCTCCACTGGTCTTCCGCCCTCACGGGTCTCCTCGTCCTGACGGCCGCTGTCTCGAAGTTATCACTAACCGAGGCGCACTCGTGGATCGACTGCATCGACACGGACCGCAAGGTCGTGTATGACAATGCGCGCGACTGGATCTACGGCGGCGAGACCTCCGGCGGCGAGACCTCCGGCGGCAAGTGCAGCGGGTACATTAACAACTACCCCGGCCGCGGGGACAAGGACATCAACACGAAGCTCACATACAAGATCCTCATGGACGACGTGCTCAAGGGAGCTCCACCCTGTGCCCAGTTCAGTGACGCGACTGCCTACTCACACAACTTCAAGCGCCTCTCAGTGAACGCCAGCGAGAAGTTCTACTACGCGTACCTGGACAATGGCCATACGTCCAAGGACAAGGCCGGACGGGGAACGTTCTACGGCGTCTACTGGACGGGCGAGCCAGGCACAAGTTTGAGCAGCACGACCGAGCTGACCGACGACAAGCTCGTCGACGGCACGCTGCACGACTTTGACGACAAGAACTGCGGCCAGACCTATGAAGACGGGGACTTCTCAGGCAAAATTCCCACGGGGCGTGCGGGCAACGACTATCCGTGCGTGGGGGACCTGTCGATCCCCGCCGGCACCAAGCCGGGCGTGTACAACCTTATCTGGTTCTGGCGTTTTTACAACGAAAAGGTGAACGCAGACGTCATGACCACGGGCGGTCACTACGGCGGCGCAGCTTACAGTAGCTGCTTCCAGGTCCAGGTGACTGAGGATGGCGGTGACAATGACGCTGTGGAGAGTGAGGCAACGTCGGCACCGATGTCGACGCCAACGTCTGGTGTGAGCCCCGAGCCAACAATGACGCCATCGCCATCACCAGCCTCAGCTCCAGTGACTGAGACCCCTGCTCCAAGCACCACATCGCCACCAGTGGTAGAGAATGCTGCAGCAGAAGTGACGGAGACACAATCAGCGTATGGGACGGAGCAGGTGCCAGCGCCAGCTTCGCAGCAACCAGCGGAGACCCCCAAGCCCAGCAGCGCCACAGCGGCAAACAACAATCAACAGCAGAACCAGCAACACCACAAGAACGACTGTGGCGTGAAGGAGTCCACGCCCTAGGGCTATGTGCACAACTAAGCTGCTCATCCATGTTGTTGTAAATGCCTTGCGTATGTGTAGCCATACGTTCTTTGCATGTGGAGCCATGTGCCATTTCTTAGTGGTTGATGTTATGGCTAAAATCGATAGATGCTCCCTCAAATCGACAAATATACTGCTGTAATCAAAATCAGCATGCAATTCACCATACTGTGCAAGTCTCAGCTCCCTCAAGGACGTTTGCAACACCTTGCAATTGCTGAGCTGTGCTGACCGAGCGAACGCCATCGTTTGGGAAGTGTCGTCTCCGCAAAAAGCTCATGCTGCTGCTGCTGCTGCTGCTGCTGTTGATGATGGCAGGCTCCTCTTGTCGTATTCCCTCGTGGCTTGCCTCAGCTTTTTTATTTCGCCTTATTATTGGCTAAAATACCGTCATTTTGACTATTTGGTACGTATGATTGGTGGATAACACACTTTGCTGCATAAACAAGACGCGGTGAGCCACGTGTATACCGGTACCGTACCGGTAAACTTCAACTGGCCGTTTCCTCGGCTTCTGTACAAATAGCCTGCTGGCTTTGACCCGCGCGCAATTCATTCGCGTTCTCGCCCGCACAGCCAAAGAAGAGGTCCAAAAGCAGAAAGTGCACAAGAATGGACTCGTACGTGGTCGTCGGCACGATGCTGGCGCTTGTAGCGAGCGCCGTGCTCTTCCTGCGGCCTAACAAGAAGGCGGAGGATGACCGCCTCAAGAGCGAGATGCTGCGCATCAGCGAGCAGATGCGCATGTACCAGAAGCAGACGGCCCCTGCTGCTGCAGCCGCCAAGGTCGCGCGCAGGAACAGCATGGATGAGGACCCGGCCTTCCCCGGCGGCCGTGTGGCCATCCTCTTTGGCTCGCAGACGGGTACGGCGGAAGGGTTTGCCGATGTGTTGAAGAAGGAGGGGCGCAAGCACGGCTTTGCGGCCCACGCGATCGATTTGGAGGAGTACGACGCGGCCGAGAAACTCGCGCGGGAGAAGTGCGTGATCTTTATCATGGCAACCTACGGCGAGGGCGACCCGACGGACAACGCCGTACCGTTCATCAAATGGCTCAAAGACGCGGAGGAGGAAAAGAATATGGACGGTGTGGGCTTCACGGTCTTTGGCCTAGGCAACCGCCAGTACGAGCACTATAACGCGATCGCGCGCCTCGTGGACGAGAAAATGGAGGCCTACGGCGGAAAGCGCGTGTTCAACTACGGCGAAGGTGATGACGACGCGTCGTTGGACGAGGACTTTGACGAGTGGAAGGAAAGTCTGTGGAAGTCCCTGCGTGCGCAGTTTATCGCTGGTGCTGCTGCTAGTGATGCCAGCAATGGTGAAGCTGTGGTCGTGGACGGTGAGAACGACGTGGCTGCGCCGGAGCTCGAGTACGAATGTGAGGAGATCCGCGCCGCGCACGCCGCGCAGCTCATGGCCGCGAACGAGGGCAAGGACGTGCGCATGAAGTCGTCGACCAAGCACTTCTTCACGGCCACAAAGGCCAAGGTCGTGGTGAACCGCGAGCTGCGCGCGTCCACGGTCGGCGGTTCGACCGTGCACATGGAGTTTGATTTGCGCGACACGGGCATCGACTACCTGACGGCGGACAACTTGGCTGTGCTGCCGGAGAACTTGCCGAGCACGGTGGAGCGTCTCGCCAAGCGTCTGGGCTACGACCTGGACCAGTGGGTTGCGATTAAGCCCGTGGGCGAGGACGCCAAGGACGAGCTGCCGTTCCCGTCGCCGTGCAAGATTGAGACGATCCTGCAGTGCTACTTGGGCATCAACGGCGCGCCGCGCAAGGCTCCGTTGAAGCAGCTGGCGTACTTCGCACGCGACCCGGCGGAGAAGGCGAAGCTACTCTTTTTGGCTGACAAGGAGGGTAAGGACGAGTACCAAAAGTGGGTGCTGGACGACGAGCGCTCGTACGTAGACGTATTGGAGCACTTTAAGTCGGTGCAGGTGTCGCTTGCGGCGCTCATCCAGCTCGTGCCATTCCTGGCGCCGCGCTACTACACAATCTCATCCTCTAGCCTTGTGAACCCGCAGCGTGTTCACATCACCGTGAGCATCATCTCAAACAAGAAGAGCGACGGTCGCATCTTCAACGGCGTCTGCTCGACGTACCTGGGCGACCTCAGTCCGCTCGACAACCAGAACTTCAACGCCAAGAAGAAGCGCGACAGCCGTCCAGGCGAGCAAGGCGTCAAGGCCCCTCGCGAGTGGCCCAGCGCCCGCATCTTCATCCGTGCATCGACGTTCCGCCTGCCAAAGGAGACCAAGACGCCCGTGATCCTCATTGGTCCAGGCACTGGTATCGCGCCCATGCGCGCGTTCCTGCACGAGCGTGCGCAGCAGCAGGTGAACGGTGTGGACATCGGCGCGTCGATCCTGTACTTCGGCTGCCGTCGCCGCGACGAGGACTTCATCTACCGTGACGAGCTCGAGACATTCCAAACGCAGGGCGTGCTCACACAACTACACCTGGCGTTCTCGCGCGAGAAGAGTGAGAAGGTGTATGTGCAGCACCTGCTGGCGCAGAACGGCGAGCAGGTGTGGGACCTCGTGAGTAACCAGCAGGCGCACATCTACGTCTGCGGCGCCACGGGCATGGGTAACGATGTGCACAAGGTGCTGCACGAGATCATCGAGAAGTTTGGTGGTCAGTCGGACGACCAGGCTGCGCAGACGCTCAAGCAGCTCCAGGACGACCACCGCTACATCCAGGAGCTCTGGGCATAACCACCTTGGACGACGATAGTCGAAGTGCGAAAGAACCAATGTGATAAGGGCGCCGAGCCCTTTCGCTGGTGGTGGTCGTGGTGGTAATAGAAATATTCGGGCATGCTCGTGTGTGTGTTTTGCATGTTGATGAAGGAGACGAAGATTGATGAAGATAAAGGAACTCAAGGAATGAATGAATGAGCTGGGTAACCGCGAGGGTGTGGGGTATACTGGTGGTAAGCCGCTGGGTGTCTTATTACTGCTGGGGGATGTGGTGCTGCTATGCTTAGGACCCCACCATCAGATGCGAGACCCGACAAATGCCTCGACAAGGTAAGCCTCATTGATGTGTAAAGCTTGGCTTCACGGATGAACGATCTTGAGCACAGCTTTGGTGTTGTTGTTTCTATCTCTCATACATCTCCAGTTCTCGACCAGCTAGATACTACCGGTACTACTTTTCAAGCGCCTGGCTACTTCGAGGCACTCTACTGCAGTACTTCGTCATGCAATATGCCAATGCAAAGATGCACACATACATATGAACTCCATCGCAGAGCCTAGATGACAAAGTCCACCTGGTCGCCGTTACAGCAGTCGAGCCACACAACCATATGCTCCGGACTCGGCGCATCCTCAATGTCCACATTCTCCAGACGCAACATGAGGATCTGCACAACGCCCGCCGCATTGCTCGGCTCTTTCGTGGTGGCGGTGGTGGAGAAGATGATGATAAACACGACCCGGCCATCTGTGGAGCGCGGTACTATGGGACTCGTCCCACGAGGGCCATTGAACGAGTAGATGGTGTTTGTGAGCATCTCCTTATTCTCCGGGATGACTTCGGCTACGTCCAGCTCACCGCAGCCGCCGTTGCCGTCCATACTGCGACAGCTGCGCCCGTATTCAGCCATGCGTACGACCTAGTCGATCAGCAGCTAGATTGCAGGGAGGTCCTTGCCCGTCGTCGTGTGTGGCATCTGGGCCATGACCATGAAGATCTTGTGTTCGCCATGTCAGCCTTCGCGAGCGATACCACGGCTTCCACCTGATGCTGAATACACAGCCTTGGACATAGTATTCACCTCGACACCATCGCCGAGAACCCCGTCGAACGCCGAGGCTTTATCCGCTGCAGTGGCGCTATTGAACTCGCGAAGCTCTGGCTGCTGCGATGGCACGTGGAGAACCCACCGCTCTTCGCCGGACCGCCACCCTTGTTGTTGAGTAAGACTATGTTCTGTGTCGCGTTACCCTTGTTCTTTGAGTAAGAAGCCACCTTCGACCATTTCACCGTGTCACTCATGGTGAACACGGCGATTTCGTCTACCTCAAGAGTGTCGCAGGGGGTGAGCGTGAGGTCTTTGTCGAACGGCGTCAGTGGGCCGCCGACGCTCGTGGAGGTCTTCTCGCAAGTGCCGCTGCTGCTGGAGCAGGACTTGGCGAAGTTGGAGCTGGTGTCTGTGGAGTCGAAGCCGAAGTCGATGGTGTCGATGTGGTTGGTGTCGGAGTCGAAGACTGCCCCGAAGCTTGCTGATACGACGCAACCGACTTGTACATGAAAGGCATCGAGTTCTTATCTGGAGTGTCAGTCACAGTATTTTTTTGCAGCGCCACACTTGGCTAGCCCGCGGGCTGTTGTCCTCGTGCCATCAGTTGTCGCGGAGTAGAAAACAGAGTGAGTCTGGATCGCTACGACCTCCTTCACGATCATATTGGAGCACGACGTGTAGGCAGCCCCAACGGCGCTCTCCGGTCTAAACGCAGTCCACCACCAGACCATTGGATACGTGCCAGCATTCGTGTCATTCGGGGTTGTGAAGTTCCCGACACAGAGCTTGAAGTCCGTTGGTGGTACGCACGTAACGAATTCTCTCAGTCATTTACCGCATCGATCCTTCAGTTCCACCGGTTTCGTTGGAGTCCATCGAGTCCGGAATCAATCGAATCGGTTCAAGCATTGCTTGTTAGTACTTCAATGCGCTCACTGGTTGGTTGGTTGGTTGGTTGGCTAAGCTTCGCTCAGTGGAATTGATTGACTGCACGGTACATCTGAGTCCTCGTGTGTGTGAAAACCACATACAGCTCATGTAAAAGAAGAGCTTCTGTATACTCATTCAGTTGAGGCTGGCGGCGTGACCAACCAACCCCAAGGCTTCAAGTGCTTGCTCCAGTGGCTTAGATGTGATCACCCAAGTACTTGTTTGCTCGAATGCATCGTCCCTGATAGGCCAGCTGGTGGTCACACCACCAGAGACAGGGTACACTTCCATCACAAAGCCCTCAAAGCCTTGAAATCCTGACCAAGTGTCCACCACAACGTACTGCGTGCCGTTGCTGCCTCGAGCTGACCGAAATCCGCGCCTCGTCTTCCAGAGTTTGTGATGCCGTTGTCCCGCTGACGAGAATCGGTTGGCAAGCTGAGCCGCAGCGTTTTCCGCCAGCTCGCTTGGTAGATCATCCTCGAGAGGCTTCAAGGTGCGCCATCGGCCGATACTATCACTCGTGGTCCATATTTGCGATGGGCTATCTTCGATCTCTGTCTTTGGGTTCGTCTTTGAGCTCATCTCTTCCACCAGCGAGGCAATCGATATCTCACCACTTCCACCACGGGAGTCTCGAGCTTCAAAACCAGCAGTGGTTGTCGTAGCAAACACCGTCACCACTGGCTGCATGTGCTTCTTCAGCAGTTTGCAGACTGGTGTGTGCAGTTTACGCGGGAGGCCATTTGGCACCTGCGAAGCACAGTTCTCGTCCACTAACCCCACGGCGTACAGGAAACCCGCGATGTCGACGAGCTCACTCTCTCGGACGATGCGGTGAAACTTTGAGAGCGCCTCGGGGTCTTCCATCACGATCTCGAGCATGAGCTCGGCGTCCCAAATCTCCTGGATGCGCACGCAGTAGAACACGTCCGAGATGTTCACGATGCAGCGGTGGTCGAGCACGCTCTCACTCACGTCACCTTGTATTGCGGCGCCTGAAGGTATACTATCTCTATCGCTACTGAGTTTGTGTGCATCCGCTTGTGAAGATGAGCCCTGCTCGCCACTTGGTTCAACTTCTGCAGACAAAGTCTCGGTATTGATCGGGAGATCCAGTACAAGCTGGACTTTGCCGTCAGGATTTGAATCTGTAGCACCACTGAGCACCCCAACGCCTTCACCACCGCTTTTTCGGCTCCAGACGAACTTCAACCTCGAAAGCATAGGTTCGAGCAGCTCCTCATGGATACTCGAAAGCTCATTTGCCGCATCAGACTCGCCAAACTCGCTCTTCGATGTCGCAATCATACTCTCACTGGGGCGATAGCTCCCGAAGTGCATGCACAGGCTGCGCAGCTGATGGGAATCCACCTTCGCCACAAACTCCGTCTCGTCCGAATCAATGAGCCCGTCGGATGCCAGCACGAGAGCTCTGACCTCGAGCCACCAGAGTTCTGACGTTGACGCTGCACACACTTCGTTTACCACGAGCTCAGCCAGCACGACAACAATCTCTCCATTGTCGTCAGCGCCTTGCAGCGCCACAAACCGCGTTGCGCGATAGATGGTAACCTCACGGCGTTGATCACTTTCTCCATAACCTGAGCCACTACGACCGAGGCTTTGAATCACTGATGTGGTCGAAGTCGGGAGCTCCGTGATCACCAAGTGGCCGTTCTTGTAGCCTGCGTGCACGTGTGTAAATAGGATCCCGGCCAACTCCTGCAGCCGCTCGTGCTTGCGGTCTCCATAGCACGCCAAGTAATTATCGTAGTCAGGTACCAAGCGCTTGATGTCTCGCAGCTGGAACGTGAGGAAGTCGTCCTGCGCTGTGAATGGCTCGTAGCAGACAAAGTGCATCCGAAACACCTCGTTGCCGAACGCATCCATGTGGGGGCTTTCCTGAGAGTGAGGGTGCGTGGTCTGTAGTGGCGTTCGTTCGTCTTCGTACAGGATCTGTAGCATCAGCACTTGGTTGTTGACCACCCTCGAGCCATAATACAACTGTGCACCACGCTGCAGGATGCCCGGAATGCCACCGTCACACGCCAGCGAGTGGTACTTGAGTGCGCTGCTGGACAGGATCTGCTCGAGCTGCTGCTGCTGTGCGTCACGTTCGGCTTTGAGGTTCGTGACCTGTAACTGGGCCTTCCGCATCGCTTCCTCGGCGACCAGCACACGTGTATGGAGTGCCTCCATCTTCTGGTGCAGTGCTTCTTTGCCCAAGTTGCGGATCACGTTACGCACGCGGTTCTGGAGCTCTTTGCGCCGGTGGTCTGTAATGAGCTGGCTAGTCTGCTGCTGGATCTGCTCCATCACGATCTTCTTGTGGATCTGCTCCTTCTCGAGCTTGATCTGCGTGGCCACGAGCTCGTCGGCTGTGGCTTTGAACGCGATGTTGGCCTCGTGGAGCTGCTTGGAGAGCACTTGGCTCGTTTCCTGCTCTAGCAGCAACTTGGCCTGCAGCACGTTGATGATATCGCGGTCTTTTTTGTGCTGTTCGCTTAGTGTCGTCTGGGTCTCGCTCATAGTGGCCTTCGTTGTAGCGAGTGCGCGCTCGAGCTTGAAACACTTTTCACGGTAGGACACTTCCTCAGGGTTCAAAGTCTGTAGAACTTTGAGCACCGACTTACGCGTCACCAGTGGATGATGAGTGGGAGAGCTCGACTGCTGCTGCTGCTGTTGTTGCTGAGCATCAGAGCGAGCCTCGCCCCCGATCTCTTCACTGCTGTCCGAGTCCTTCCACCGAGCCACAATGTTCTGCTGAACGCTGCGAGACGCGGCGTCACGGGCTTCGTCTCGTTCCCTCTGTGTCTCCACCAGCTCACTCTCCAACCGCGCGATACGTTCGCGCATGACCTTGAGTTCGTTGTACTTGTGCTGCATCTTGCGGTGGTACGCCTCCTTGTCGACCGACTTGGACTTTGTACGCTCGGCGTACTCCTTCCACAGCTTCGCGACGAGCTCCGAGTCTGAAGCCTGGGACGGCGGCGATGATGAACTGGTGCCTTCGATGTTTTCCATTCTACTAGCGTCAGCTTGCTGTGTTGGTAGCAGTGGGTCGGATGAACTTGGTCGGGATGGGACATTATTTGAAGTTCCAGCAGCCGCTGCGATAGCTCGCGTTCGAAAGCTCGAAGAAGATGGAGAAGGGCCATTGGGCTGGTTCATTTCCCCACGACTCGGTCGTCTCGGCGCTGACGGTGGGATTGGGATTGACGCTATTGACGGAGAGGAGATAGTACGAGGAGCGGGCTTGTACTCGTCCTCGTCATGCCTTGACCTGAACTCGCTCTCCAGTCGCTCGTCCCCATCACCACTGTAATCTGCCACGGCTGCTCTTGAGGCTGCTGCTGAGTGCTCAGCTGCCAATCGCTTCCCCTCATAGGTTGGGACCACTGGGAACACGACCTTCTCCCCATTGCTTGCACCACCATTCTCCACCGCGATCGCATCTCGCGGTCGCCTGAACTTGCTCGCCTGCTTGCTGTTTGGTCCATTTGTGTGCCAGCCTGTGCCCTTTTGGAACGGCTGGATGTCGCGATAGCCTGTCGGTAGGAGCTGCACCAGTGGAGAGAGTGGCTGTGCCACTGATGAAGCTACGCACGATGATGGAGGTGCCACGTGACGGAGCGAAAAGACCTTGTCGCGCGGTGGAGAGTCGGTCATCGTTCTTGCACGGGTGCCACCGTGTTCAGCCTTGGTGCTGCGTAGAGCCGTCTTCGCTCTATGCCACGCGCGGTAGCGCTCGTGGACGCGGCAGCTCGTCTAAGGAGAGTGACGCCACACCGGGGCACGCTTCATGAACTACTTCCTTCCCAGTAGCAGGCACGTCGCCCCCACAATTGTTGATAATTGTCGGCGGCGCCTTTTCAGGCGCAACGGATTTGAAATAGGTTAAATATCCTACCTATCATTACGCTAAAAAAGGAACTATGCAGCTTCGAGGGGCGCGGTGGGGAGATGTGTCGCATTCAATTCGGCAAATGCGGACGCGAGAGCATGGCGGACGGCATGCTGCACGAGCTGCGGCGACAGCTGCATGCGTTCATGGCCACGTACGCGGACGCGCTCGTGACGCTCCTTACTACTCACGATACAGCGGTTGTGGACGCGAAGCTGCGAGTGCAGACGTGCGCGGAGCGACTCCAAGCGGCCGCTCCTTCGTCCTCTATGTTGCCGTCCCATGCCTCAGTTCATGATAGTGAGCCGGCGATGACGGTGGCGATGGATCATCTGCAGTGGATGGGCGCGGCGCTCGCTCGTCGCTCTCTGTGCGAGGTCGTGCAGCTGCTGCTCTCCTGGACGAGCACAATCGACAGCTCCCCTACCTGTTGCTCGTCGACCAAACGACTCACGTCCTGGCTCAGTGCGCATTTGCTCACGTTCGCCTTTGAAGAACTCAGCGACACGAAGAACGATAGCAATTGCAACGCAAGAAGGCATGGCGATGTGCACACAGTGACCGCAGTGATGGAGCTAGTGTTAGACAAGTGCTTTCTCGTCTTCCAGGAGTATTCTCAGAGCCAAAGCGACAGTGACGCCACGGAATCAGGGACCAGCTTCTTCGCGTTCAAACCAACGCACAACCAGAATTCCAGGCAACCACCAGTGGATGCAGTTCTAGCAGAGTGCATGGTCGCAAAGTGGAGGTGCGTGCTGGCGTGGATGTCAAGCGTTCACTTGTTGTCGTCAATTCGAATGCGCGTGCAGAGGGAGATCGTCAAGCCGACACTGCTGAGTCTCAAGTCCAACGGTCATCACCACCAGAAGGAGCATCCGTTTGCCAAGCACTTGGCGCTAATACGGCTCGGAATTGCCACTTCAGATCGCTTCAATAGCCTTGTGACTACAGACTCGACGCCCCCGCTGGCAACGTTCACACAGCGACTGAAGGACGCCGCACTGTTCCTCAAGACCCTCCAGCCGCTGCTGATCAAGCCGACGAAGTCCTATATCCGCTTGGGCATCTTCTCACTCGCCGCTGGGATTCTCAAGCGTGAGCTGCTACAATTGGACGCAAAGTGCGCGCAGCAGGCGTACAAGACGGCGCACGCGGGCGAGTGGAACAGTTGTCTGAGCGATTTACATGCACTGGCGATGAAAGCAGCTTCCAAGAAGAAAAAATTCGTAGCCATTGGATGGGAACTGCGCGTCGCAGTGCTCTGTATCGCGCCTAACGACATATTTAGTCGGTACTGGAAGGATGATGTGCACTCGCTGCTGCGACTGCAGTACCAACACAACAAGGACGGCAGTAGTGGTGGGACAGGCACTGGTGGTGCCTCCACCTTAGAGTGTATCGGACTTTGCTTCTCGCAGCTGTTGCAGCGCCACTTCATCATCGAGCGCAGACTACCAAGCGAATCGGACTGCATGGAGATCATCAACACGATGCAGGCGTGGTGCTTCTTCTCGTCTCACAAGCAGAAGTCGTTCCAGAACTTCAAGACCCACGTGCTTCCCGTGCTTGTAAGTATCACTGTTGACATTGCTTCCTACAACATGACGTACGCAGTGAAGAGCCACTTGCGCCGCCTGCTGACGGAAGCAGAGAGCATCTTTGACGAGAAGAAACTCATCGGGCTCGAGTCGCTCGTTGCAATTTGTCACATTACGAACCATGGAGACATGAGAGCTGTTCAGCTAGACAAGAAGACGCTGCTGACACATCAGAAGGCACTCGGAGACCTCATCAGCCACATACTGATCGAGTGCAACACAAGTCTGGGCCACGAGCTGCTCATCGACACGATTGGCGTATCTTCGTCCTCTTTAGGCGGGCATGCAGGTGGTGGTGGCTCTGGTTCTGCGACAGCTTCGCTCGCTCAGCCATCGTCGACCACAACTCTGCCGGCGAGGTACCTGCGCGACGACTTCAAACGCTCGCTGGCGATCCAGACATTTGGCGCTGCACTCTGCAGCTTGGAATTCTTGTACTCAGCACTCGAGCTCAGTGAGGACCAGAAGATGATAGTCATCGCACGAGCGAGCGTTCACGTAGAGAGCTACGTGCGCGAGTGTGCCGCCAAAGTTCTGAGGTGTATTGTGACGTCTGGTGCCAAGCCCCAGGCCGCGACAGTCTTTCGAGGTCTGACCGACTTTGTGCTTCGCATGACTGGGAACCAGGCGAATTCAAGCGATATGGAAGCGTGCACCATTCTGGTTCGGCTTCTTGGATCTTTACTGCGGGCGACGATCGATGCTTCACAGAACGGCTACTCGTGCTGGGAGAACCGAAGCGCAAAAGATGAATCCTTGCTTCAGGTCGATGCGGTCTGTGTGTACTTGCTGGTGAATGACGACGTGGAGCTGCGGAAGTGTGTTGTAATCACACTGGTTGAAAATGTGAGGGCGAGCTTGAGTCAGTTAATCCCACCACTTGACACTGAGAATCCGTCAAGACGCTGCGTACTGGACGTTATCGAAGCGATGGACTCTGAATTTCAGCACAAGTTCTTCTCATTCCTGCCTGAACAAGAGCTCCAGCGCATACGAAGAGACCGAGCAGTCAGTTCCAAGACACCATCAGCAGTCACACACGCCGTGTTCTTTCGACACTTGGCATGTGATTCAGGATTCCCGCGACACAGCTTTCGCTGGACGATGTGTCTGTCCATGCTCTTCGCTCGCCTCACACAAGAGATCCCAGAGGTGGCTATCTACATCTGGTCGGACGTGAACGACAAGATCTTGAAGCTCGAGCCTGTGATCCCGGTCTCCCTTGGTGAAAGCGAGTCAGGAAGCGACATCGCACGCTGGCGCAACTTGTCGATTCTTGCAACTGCCTCAGCGTATCCAAGTCTAATTGTAAGTGGTGGTGTCGCCTCATCTTCAGAGCACGACGCATCGAAGCGAAGTCAGCAACAGGACTCGATCTCCACGTGTGTCGGTTCTATTCACAGCCTAATCTCGTCGTCCGCCTTAGTTTCGCTTTTCAAGCGTCTGGGAAAGTACCTCAAGAGCCCGTCGATGGAACAAAGGAAAGCTGCGATCCTGACTCTCGGCAGCACTAGCCCGTCGGCGTTCTCAATCCTCGTCGAGGTGCTGATAAAATACGAAACTGAGGCATTTGCTGTCATTGGTGGCAGCACTGATGGAGTTGCGCAACAAGGTCAATCAGCAACCAACGGTTCAGGGATAGCGTCAGCATCGCCAGTGACGTCAGCATCGCTTGCTGGCCACTGGAAACAGTCGAGGACGAGTAAAGTCAAGCTTGGGTCCAAGTCAGGCGGTCAAGTCCAATTGCAGTGGGCTATAGGGCGCTGCTATCGGCTACTGCTTGAGAAGCTGCTGCTGCTGAACCAGTATCAAGGCTCTTCTCGAAGTCATCTTGAGCGGTTTTTGCTTGGTGCGCGTGGATTTCTCGATAGAATGAGCACTGCTCTCGATAACAAACCCGGAAAATTAACGGAGTCGGCGAATCTCCAGTTCATGATGCAGCAGGACTTTTGCGCCAGTCTGAGAGCGTTTCTGCGGTGTACGGCATGCGTGGCCTCCAGTGACTCTGATTTGCAAGAGAGTCAGCCTCGTACACACTCAAATCCGCTCAGTCTGCCTGACAATGTCCGAGAGAAGCTCTTCTACCTCATCATGAGCTGGTGTCCGTCGGTAGGAGTGCTCGCAACTTCGAGTCTCACTGACAACCTGGAGTCAACGGGGTTCTTCAAGTTTGCATCACCGCTGCGAAAAGTCTGGATGCAGCACACCGACGTCTTTGGCGATTGCTATGGCAAGTACAGTGGTGGAGAACTCGTGGTCCCAGCACATTGGACTGATGATGCTGATCTGTCGGTGCTTCTGAACAATGGCTTATCGGGAAGCAAGCACAATATCAACCAAGCCGCTGCGTACCAGTGGTATTTTTTGAACTCGATCGCGTTCGCCGCCATGACGGCACTCTTGGAATATGAAACATCGAGGGTGTTCTTGTCACCACCGATCTTACCCGACTCACCTGTGTTCCGGTGGCTCGACGAGTGTTTCTGCGTCGACGCTTTCTCGTCAGCCTCAGGTGAAGCAGCGCTAGGTTTCAGCAGCAGCAGCACTGGTTTCCCACACTTCCAGCCACTCCAGAAAACCTGCTCACAGGCGCTCGATGCACTTCTCGACAGGGATTTCGCCACTTTTGGGTCGATTTGCATTGAGAAGGCGCTCTTCACGCAGCCACAAGGCGACAAGTTCACCATGTCCAAACACTACTTCCGAGCAGTGAGCGCCAAGATCACAGAGTTTGGAAAGCTGTGGACGACGAGTGGCTCGGCAGATGCCAAAAATGAGCCCAACACACTGCTGGCGCGCTTCTTCCACGTCGCGATCCTTCACATTGGCGTGGAGGACGATGAAGCCCATCGTGTGATGGCGCTCAGTCGACTCGCAAGTCTACTCGACAGCCTAGTGATTGCGCCAAGCGCTGTCAGCACCGACTATACGACGAACATGTCTCTGCTTCTACGGCAACATGGCTATAGCTCGAGCGCAGCGAAGAGCTTGCCGGCTTTGGTGACGCAGGTGGTTAGCCGCGTGCAGGTCACAGTGTCTTCTCTCCTGGCAACGCGATTCCCAAATCTATCGTTTGCTGTGAGTGCGTCTCTGCTGCGCTTCATTTCGTTCTGTGATGTGACACAGCAGCGCAAACTCTTTGCAGTAGCTCTACCATGGCTGGCTGAGATCAGTCTCACGATACCAGGTTCCATACGTCCGTCCTCGAGTGATGACAGCGCATCCGAGTACAACACACAGCAACTACTGAGCTTGCTCTTCCGACTCACAAAGAACCTGAGCTCGTCGTGTGGTGACCAACTTGAGCCCGCCTGGCTGACACTAGCATTTACGTCGCAGAGCGGCCACCAACTGCACCGCAACAACGGTGACGACGGTGTGGATCCAACTTCGTCGAGCAACCTGGCCGCGATCATCCGCTTCCTGTTCTTCCAACGAGCTTCGAATGCTCACTTGGCGACGTCCAAGACCGTTTTCTGGTGGTTGAGTCGGTGGCAGGGCGCTGCATTTGAAGTAATCGGCGCGCTGGTGGATCTTGTGGTTGCTCAGCGACAGAGAATCGCGCTCGGTGTACAGTCATCACAAATGCCGTTGCCTCCATCGACTGAAACGCGACGGGGGAGCTTTACTGATGACACGGCCGCTCTCCAGAACAACCCCCTGAACGATGTCGCTGTTTTGCTGACGCTTTTGAGTGATAGCAGCTGCTGCCTGGTAATTCCAGATCAAGACACGGCAGTACTTACTGAAATAGCTGTTCAGATCGCTCACTTAGCGATTTTGATGCTCTTCAGCAGAGTTGCCGATGAAAACGACGAGCCAAGAGACGCCAAGAAGGACAGCAACTCGCGCGCTACTACTCAGAAGAGATTATTCGAAGCCTCGGACGTGCAACTGTACGAAGACGTCTCTCGCGATTGTCTCCTGGTGCTTCGAAACGTGCTACCGCTGCTGCGAGCGCCTCAACGTGCGACCGAGTCGCTCTCAGCTCAGCTGAGCCACCTGATGGCCGAGGATAAAAACAGACCTGGCACTTTCGAGTTGACCGTCACAATGTTCGTGCAGACTCAGTTGTCACCCTGCGAGATCGCGATCTGGAGCGACGAGTGCGTGAAGGAGTTCGCCAGGGCGATCGCTCTCTATACCTCACAAAGCTCAAACACCAGTGATCCTGCAGCAGTTTCTCCGCCAGCACCTGTGGGGACAACGAAGCTTCAGGGTGTGTTCTGTCTTCGCTTTGCGCTGACAATGCACCGCCTCCTGGCTGCCCCGTTCCATGGCGACGTATTCCTGATGTTGATGGAACTCCTGCACCACTCCCTCGATGAGCAAAATCGCGATCCAGCAAACACCAACGCGCTCGTTCACAATTGCCTCATCGCACTGCGCGCAATGGTTAAGCTGATGCCATTTGCAAAGCTCGTGTTGTATCCACAGATCCTCTGGGTAAGCATGGCGCTGCTGAACCACTGCAAGACGCGAGGGGCGTATCGTGGTGCTATCCTTGATCTATTACTTGAGCTACTGAGAAAGCCGCAGTTCTTCACAAGTGCGATTCTGCAGGACGTCTTGATGAGCAAGCGACCGCGGCAATGGTCGAGAGCTCAGAGCTCTGTGCTGCGAGCGCTGGCGCTCAACGCATATTGCAGTGCTGTCGATGGGGCTGCAGCTGGTGTAAGTGCTGAATGTTGCGCACTACAACTTGTGATGCAAGCAGCAACGCTCAACTGTCCAGTGCTACTTGCTGATACCCATACTCATGAGCACGCTGTGCTTTGCACAATCGCTCTGCTTCCCCTGCTTTGTGCTGCTGCTGGTGAAAATGGTACTGGTTCTCGTCATTGCTTCGGGATTTGGAGGCAGCGAAGTCAGCTGAAGAGGGTGGCGATGGATTTGGCGGACCTCTGGCAAGAGGTTGACGGTGAAGAAGCGGCCCAGCTCAGTCAGTTTTGTGAAGGATATGCGACCACCAAGACTGCGTCAACATCCGACATCGATCTCACTGCCAACAACGAGCTCTTGATATCCTGTGCGACTGTGCTCGCTCAGTTCCTGTGCAAGAACGTGAACTGCGAGCCAAATTTCGATGGACTGACTGTAAGCCTCGAGATCCTGCTGGAAGCCGTCGAGTGCTGCCAACAGCAGCTAGCTACTGTCCCAGAGAGTGAACAGGCGTGGCAACACAAGTCCGAACGGCGGCGTGTCGCCCATACAGCGCTACGCCTGATAGAAGAGATGCTGAAAGAAGTGGAGACCAGCTCCGTGGTATGGCGAATGTCTTCGTCTCTAATGGCGTCGCTTGTGAGACTCGTGCGAGAACCTCAAGATAATTCGCAGTGGGAGGTGATGGTGCGTATCATGAGCTATATGGCTGTGTCACCCGAGGTCGCAGAACTCAAGCCCCGCATTTCAATCAATACGAGGGAAGACGCCGTCGCTGCTGCTGGGGAAAGTAGCAACACAATATCGACACCGAAGTCACCGAAAGCCGAAGTCGCAGTGCCACCACCGGTCAAGAAGGACTCGATCCTGACTGCGAAAAAGTTCATGAACCTTGTGACGAGACGCACGACCAGCCCTGGTGC
>JAADWP010000146.1:0-40642 GCA_023336215.1 Globisporangium iwayamae | reverse complement strand
ATGGCAAAACCGCAACCAACGCAAACACCAACACGAACCGCCACCAGACGCGAGAAGCCAGTGGCACTGGGTTGACTCCCGCCGCCGTCTACACATCCGCCACGCCCTCCGCCAAGCAATCCTGACCGACGACACTACGCTTCGCGACGGTCTCGTCCGAGTCTCATCCATCTTCGCGCTCTCGCCAACCCGCTTCGAGACTGGGAACCTCAACCGTGTAGAGTAGTCTAACAGTGCTAGGCAGTTCTTTCTAGCAGAAGAAAGAGTCCAGCCGAACTTGTAAACAAGTTAGGTATCTTTGCCCCCCTCACACACACTGTTCACCGACGACCTCTATGGGTTCACAGAGCTCGACCAATCACCTGCGGATGCGCTTACGGTATACATGTATACACATCGAGAATAGCATGAGGGCTCTTCGAGCTATACCGCGCGTGTTCTGCACTCGTTTTTGCTTCGTCAGCCTTCAGAGCTCTCGTCTTTCTTGAGCAAGACGCGCATCGCCTCATTTGCCGTGTTCACTTTTTTTCTTCGCTAAAAATATGCTCATCTCCCTTTTCACCCATCACCTCGTGTACATTTTATATCACAGTATTCACAAATCTTAGTTTTATAAATTTAGTCCGAAGGTATCGGCGAGCGCAACTGTGTCAGCTTTTCTTGTTGCCATAGTTATTTACCGACGTTTAGAGCGACATTTTGTGCAACATGAGCTTGTCAAGCATGTAAATTTCAATTATGTGCACAACGGAACAAGACCACACAGATCCCGCTTGGCGTGTTTTCATTGGCTTACATGGCGAGTTTGCCGTGTTTGACGGTCCGCGCCCTCGCAGCTGTTTCCTTGCTCACCATCCCATTCACACTTCTCCACTCACTTCGATCGCTGCCAGCCCCCAACAGCTCAGTCTCTCAGTCTCGAATCCGCCAGCCTTCCTGTACACAAGCACCACCAACACCATCAGAATGGTCAAACTCCTTCTCAAGACGGCTCTCGCGCTCGTCGTGCTCGTGCAGCTCAGCAGCAACAGCTCCGCCACTCACGCAGCCAAGTCCTGCGAACGCGACTGCGAGGCGAACGTGTCCCCGATCTGCGCGAGCGACGGTGTCACGTACGCGAACGCGTGCCTCTTCGACCAGGCGCACTGCTTCGACAATGAACTGCTCCCGATGCACTACGGCGCCTGCTCCAACTAAGCCCACCGCTCCACCAGTGTCCACCCCGTGGCTCCAGGCGAACGAAAGGCATTGCAGCAAGGCCTGGTGTGAACGACTGGCGCGGAAGGCAGCGCGCCAGTCAGTTTGTCCAAGTCCTCGTCGTGACGAAATCAGCACCCTCGGCCAGGGCCTTCACCGTGTGTCTGTGTGACAACAACAGCGACCGCGTCTCCTGTGATTTGCTGGCTCGGGCGTTCTAGCAAACGCTCGGACCCATTCACACAAGACAGAGCCTCACAGTATTGCGAGACTCTTCGTTCGATCCACGGCGCGCCTCTCTTCGTTATTAGTATCGGATGGCGCCCGTGCATTGGATGACGACAGCTCCCTCCCCCTCCACACACGCACACTGGTGCCAGGCACCCCGAGAACGTGCGATGTACGTAGTACACTGGAACCCCCTATTTTATTGAATACAAGCCTCGCATTCTTGCTATTCATCATCACCGTCATTATCTTCCCATTCATTGCGTGATAAAGTGGTCCGTAATGCAGACCAGTGCTACGAGTGCATGATGGAGCGCGTGATGGTTCTCTTTTCGTGCGATACCTGCTGGCACCAGATGCTTCTGCACAAAGGCTATACAGTGCTGGCCAATGCTATGAGGACACTCATCATTTTTGTGAAATGCTTACCAATAGTTGCCGTTTGAGGCTGAAAATTAGCCAGAACGAGCCAATTAGAAAACGCGTTCTGGCAGTGCTTTCCGTCTGTTGAGCAGCATAAACGTTTTGAGAAATAGGAAAATATCAGCTTTGAGAGGTAGACATTGCTATGAGGACACCACAAGAAACTTCATACAGCGCACACAATGAGAGATACCAACCACCACGCTTTCGTTTCTAGCTAACTACCACCAGTAAGTTATCTTGCCGCCCTTACGCTCGAGAACGTCCATATAGCGATCGCGCATTGATCCGGTGAGCTCAATCAATCTGATTTGAAAAATCTCTCTCCAAGCACGCAAAATGGTTCGCTTGAGCTCGCTACTGTGTTGTATTACCTCCCTCCGCTGTAAACAGCTCGCGCCATGTCACTCCACATGTTTTCTATTGGGCTATGATCGGGTGAGAGCGTCGGACGAGCCAGAATTAGTAACTCGAGATTGCTCAGATATTGCGAGGTGGCGGTTGACGAGTGAATGCTCGCGTTATTATGCTCGAAAACGTATACGCCGCCCATTGTGCCGTCCGCCAATGCGAAGAGGAACCTGGTGAGCGTTTGTTGGCAGTCGTACGAGTCTTGGCACCCTGAGAGTACAGCCAACTCCGATCGCCCGACCTGCGAAAAGGCAGCATTGTCTATTTTTAACAAATCAAAATTGGATTCGTTTCCGAGCGCTTCAACTCAAATTATTTCTTTTACCTGCAAACTCTCAATATCCTCTATAAATAAATATTCTTGAGGACGATTTTTCATGTACTCGGAGGCAGACTGTAGGTGTTTAGAATGGTGTCTGCATTGGTAAAAATTTCACAAAACTGTGGCGCCCACAGCAATGACCAGCGCTGTATAGGCTCTTATAACTGAGAGTAAACAGATTCCGTCGGCACTGATCGCAATCGTGGGACAGGCACACCGCATACATTTCCACCATGTTACGGTACAGAAGTAGCTGGTCGTGAGCAGAGTGGGCGCCTTTTAATGATTTGTGTGTGTGCGGCTCTAGTTGTGGGCACATTAAGGTCCTCGCAGTAACGCGGAGAGAGGTCAGACCTTGCGGACAGAACATTCATTCACACATCGGCTTTGCTCACACTGATATTATCCAGATAGCTGACCACCACACGACCGCATCAGTCCGACAACAATAATGAAGACGTGCTTGGCGCTTCAGTTCTTCACCACGCTCAGCCACTGTCTAGTGGCAGCAGCTCCAGACAGCCAAGCAGCTTCAACCCCTCGTCTGCAGTGCCAGCCGATCATCTGCGTTGTCAAGCCTTCAGCACAAGGCGGCGAGCGCGTGTGCGGCTCCAATGGCATCACGTACGACTCGCAGTGCGCTTTTGAGAACGCAAAGTGCAAGTACCCGGGACTCCAGCTCGCGCCGTCGGCCTCGTGCTCCGAAGTCAATGCCAAGAAGCCCAAGGACAAGAAGAGCTGTGTCCTCGCATGCGAGGACAACTGGTACCCGATCTGCGCGAATAACGGCGTCACGTACACGAACGCGTGTCACCTCGAGGAAGCCTATTGTAGAAACCACAGTATCGGCCCACTGCACTACGGCGAATGCAAGAAGGAGTCCTAAAGAGCGCGAGCTGATGAGTGCATCACAGGATTAACTGAACATCGATACGGAAATCATTGAATGCACGCACCAATAGCTTAGTGCAGGTGAAAATGGGCCGCTAAAAGCAAGGCGGTGCGGTCAGCATCCTGCTCGAAATGATCAGAGCGCATGGTAATTCCTTCACGAGCTCTCGTGTGACTCGAAATTCAAAAGTGTCCACATTTTTCCGTATGACGACCGACCGAGATAAAACGTGCAGTTTATTTTCGGGGCTTTTGATCGCAAAGAAAGACCAGGTATACATTAGCTGGACGTACTCTTGATGTATCGCTACAGGACAGTGCGGAGGATGTCGGATAAATCCGGATACACAAAGCGTCAAGCGCATGACTATACGTGCGTGTCCACAAATCGCTGTCCATCTTGTCCCACATGAGCTGTTTCACCGCCGCCTGTGTCAAACTCGAAATCGAAGAGCTCCAATTGCTCAACTGCCCAACTGCAGAAGCCATTCACGATTTTGAAGCACTCCAAGCACCACCCGCACCAGCACACAGCCAAACCACCATGCTGTCCTTCTCCACCACCAAGCTGACGCTCACGGCCGCTGCGGCCTTCGTCTTCGTCTCCCAGAGTACTGTCGTCTCCGCCGCGTCATCGTCGTGCGTCCCGAGCTCGTGCGCCATCGGCCAGTACCCGCCCGCTACGAGCGTCGCTCTCGTCTGCGGCTCAGACGGCGTAACCTACAGCTCGCAGTGCGAACTGGAGCTGGCGGCGTGCGCGCAGCCGGAGCTCACGTTCGTGTCACAGGGCGTCTGCAACACCAAGTGCGACCAGAAGTGCGATGCGCATGAGTCGCTCATCTGTGGCTCCGACGGTGTGACGTACCAGAACGCCTGCGAGTTCGACCGCGCGTACTGCAAGGACAAGACGCTCACGCCACTCGGCTACGGCGCCTGCAAGAAGTCATCGCGATCGCTCCGCGATTCCAAGCCAAAGTACGTCGAAGGCATCATCATCTAAGGGCTACATGCTGGTGATCTGTAGAAGAGCGCATATTATGCTGCGTTTGTATCATTAAGAGCTCCTCATGAGTGATAAAGCCACTTAATTTATCATGTTTTGAACCACACACACACGAGCCTCGATTGTGGGATTCGTTCCAAGTAGCAATACCTTGTACGTGTGCAAGCACAAGCACATGGGGCTTCGAGGAGAAGATCATTTCAGATCCTTCTGGGATCGATCGCGGCTCTTCGCTTAGCGAGCTCAAATGCTTCTTTTTTATAGCACAATTCAACTAGCCAAGCAACGAAGTGGTGATACAGAGAGCTACGCGCTTGCCGGCTGTGCAGTGTACAATCATGTTGTCCATGGCAACGCGTCTTCTAATAAGCATCATGAGCCTGACCGCCCTCCAAGTAGCAGCTCACCCGTCGTCGATGGCTACGACTGCGACGCTGCTTCAACAATCTTCATGCCGCCGCGAGTGTCCGCAGAACGCGTATCCGATCTGCGTGAACGACGGCGTGACATACCTCAACGCGTGTCATTTCGACGCCGCGTACTGCGCAAACCGCGCGCTCGCGCCCGTGCGCTACGGAAAATGCGCTGAGACTTGAGATGACAACTGCTGACCCGACGCATCAGCGGCTTGAGCTCCACAAGCTGATGAGCTGCGACGCACTATTTAATAAAGCAAGACACTTCGCAGTTTTACTAGTGGTATTACGTCCATCACCGCCCTGGTGTCTTGGTATCCCAGTATTGACTCTTCACCATTACTCGCCCGCTATCCTCGCAAACTCGGCTGCATCGTAGAAACCCAGCACAATCCACTCAATTGACTTTCGGCCCCTCTTCAGACAACACAAGTACTGAAGATGCGACTCCGCACACAACGCTGTCCAAGCAAAAGCAAGAGTTTCCGTGCAAACGGCGGCAACGGCAAATCTCGCGAGCACGAAATACGAGGCGTCTGAGCCGCTTGCCCGACTTGTTGAGCAGATCCTTCGCGTTGTGAGGGCAAAATGCTGGAAGGATATGTCGAGATTCGTTGTTTGCTTGTTGTTTGCTGTATTGAGGTGTCTCTCTCGGGGGTTTTCCCTTGTCGTGCAAGTCGCAACAACAGGAGGACGCGGCCCAATTGGGCACATGCCATAAAATCTGCCCGATTGAGCGATTCATTATGCAAGGGCAGCCCAAAATCTGCATACTTTGATAAACAGCTTGCGCTCACTATGCTTTTGAAATCATGGAATGTTTGATGGCCCACCAACAAAAATTGCAAGCTTTCAAAATGCATAGTGAGCGCAAGCTGTTTTCCAACGCATGTAGATTTGGGTTTCTCCCAGGCTGAAGCAATGACCCAGGTCCTAAATTAGATGGGTTTGGGTGCAAACCATCGATTTTGGGCATTGGGAGAGCTCAGTTGGAGCTTGGAGCTGTTGGACATGCGGGCCATGTCCAGATTCATAGATTCATACGGTATTCATTTTGAAGCACACACCACCACCACCGTCTCGCCTTTCACTTCCCAACTCGCCCCACCGCACGCACTCATTCACGCACAAGCCCAAACCGGGAAAGAGAAATGCCGTCAAGCTCGTCCAAGGTGTCAATCAAGTCGCTGGCTGCCTGTATCGCTGTGTTCGGCCTGCTCGTCGCCTCGAACGCCAGTGGCCTCGCGAGCGCTTCCAAGTGCGACCAGGTGTGTGAGAACCACGGGTCTTCGATCTGCGGCTCCGATGGCGTCACGTATCTGAACGCGTGCCACTTCGACCGCGCTTACTGCAAGGACAAGTCGCTCATACCCATTGGCTACGGCCCCTGCGAGCGCCGCTGAGGCTCGAACAGCTACCCACACAAGCCAAGTCAAGCGCCAAGCTCAACTCAACTGCCAATGTGTTGTCTGTCACACCAGCCAAGTCACGCTCGCGAGTATCCTACTAGTTATTTAACACGCAACCCCTATCGCATTTCCCCACAGCGCTTACTATTGACGAAGAACCGGCCGCCGTTCATTGCTTGTACGTCGAAAACATAGAAATGATGTACCCTAGTGACCAACCGTAGAAACAGATGGGTACAGCGACCAACCGCTCGAATCTTGAAATTGCCGCGACGTGTTCGACGCCATCTGTGTGGTCCGACAAGACACGATGTGTCCTGGTCTCGAGCCTTTGTCACAACAGGAGCTGTCCCACGTGCTCGCGCTCGCAACTTCGGCTTCATTATCGACGGCAGCAAGAGCGGCGACATGTACACCAGCCTCATGTACTTCGACGCCGATGAAGATCTACGTCTGCGGCTCGTATGGCGTGACGCACAGCTCGCAAAGTGTGCGGCTCCAGGTTTTCAGCTTGCTTCACAAGGCGCGCGTGCTAGCGCCACAACAGCTCCACTTAAGAAATGTGACCAGGAGTGCGGCGACCACGCGTCGCTGGTCTGCAGGTACGACGGCGCGACGTACCTGAACGTCTGCCATTTCGATCGTGTCTATTGCAAGGATCATACGCTCACGCCCATAGGCTACGGCGCGTGCGCTACAACCAAGAGCACCGAGGGCGCTACCTCGGCAAGCCTGAGACGCTAAGACAGAGTGCATGCATGCATTGGAGCCATCTCATATCCATAATTTATGATCAAATTGCCATCACTCTGAGCTTCTTCGCTCACTTTGCATTGGTATATTATTGGCGCAGGAGCTTGCTTGCACGCACAGCAAGCGGTGTTGCATTGCCACTCGACATGCGCTTCTTCGACGAGCTATTATTACTGACGGTATATGACGCCTTGCTCGCCTTCTGCTGTTGGGCCAGTCGCTTTGCCTGCTTCATGCGACGCAACTGTGAGCCCATCGCATCGCCAAAGTGCTGGAAACTGTCGCTCTCTGTCTTCGAAGCTCTTCTGCTTGTGTGCGACTTGTGCATCACGACAGCTCCACTATGGCCTCGTTCGCTTTTCCCACTACTCGCTGTTATCGTTCTCTTCTTGCCTGGGATGTTCTTGTACACCACGGCCTTTGCAGCCACGACGTCGTCCTCGTGCACATCCAACAACGGAATCGAGAGTCCGCGCCGCTCTCCTTCATCCTCGCGGCGCTTGATCTGCTTCTTCTGACTGCGGAATGCGGCGCGCAGACTCGCATTGCTGCCGTAATTGTCCTTATCGTGCGCATCTTTGAGTTCCAATAGCGCTTCGAGCCCCTTGGCGCGCTGGTTTGCGATGCGCTTGTCCTCATTCTCGTGCTCCAAGCGGAAGAACGGGTCCGCCTGCAGCATGGCGCCCACCTGCGGGTCGTTCAGGCGCTCGGTGCCAATCTCATCAGCTCTATGGATAATGACAGCGTCACCATCACCACCACCGCTGATAATCGTGTCGTAGACGCCAACAACGTCAGCACCCTCGACTTTCTTGCGCACGCCGCTCACGAGTGCGTAGCCGCGGTTCTCCGGGTCCGTCCTGATGATCATCTCACCTTGGCAATTCGCGCACGTGAGCGCGAACTCGTACACGATCGTCGAGAAGTACATGCCGCACTTCTTCTTGCGTGCGTTGAAGCGCACGCCGCGGCCGATGTGCGTCTCGCAGTGTGTGCACCAGACGTTGAAGGGCATCTCGAAGCGCACGACGAGCACGCCATGGGTCGCGAGATCCTTGGCGCGCTTACCCAACGGATGCGAGCCTTGGAACGCGTTGATCGAGCCCAGCTCCGGCCGCCACTCGCGCGGGTAGTAGTAGTTGTCGGCGCGCGCCGCCGAGAGGCTCGACATCCTGCAGCTCTTGACTTTCTTGCTTCTTCGTTATTGCCTGTTTGTGCTTTCTTCGTGTGATTTTATTACATTAGTAAACCATGTACGTCACAGATTAACGATCCAGTTCGCATTGCGAGAACATACGTATCTTCTCGCACGCTTCCTTCCAGAAACGACCCTCAGCACCAAACACACAGCAGTAGCGCCAGCCGCTCACCTGTAGCCCTGGCGTCACCACTCGCGTGAACTGTGCGAACGTCAAGCCCATGTGGAGTATGCCACCACCAGCGCTCAGGGCTCCTGCTGCCCGCATAATCGCCGATACGGCAATGCAGCAGCACCTAATCAGTACTTCTCGCTTTTGATGTACGCTGAGCAGGCCCAAGAGCAAGTCTACATACTATATACGGGCTCCATGCCTATCACTACATTCCCCTTCCACAGCCGACACAGAATCGCCGACAGCAGCTCGTGGGCGTGTCCATGCAGGCTGTAAACGTGCTGAGCATGTGTTGTGTCCGCCAGCTGCTGCGCTTCCTGCACCGATGGGGCGGCGAACGCGATCAAAGGGCAAGTTTTCCAGAGACTCGGCTAGCTATCCGCAAGCGCGCCCCCCCAAGGATTCCTCACTCCAACAGACAAGCACGCAAGCGTGCTCACAATGGCGCGTTACCTTCGCCTGCTGGCCGTAAACGCACCGCCAAGGGTGTACTACTAGCGGCTGTGCCATTGGCACCACCAACAGTCACCGCCCACAACAACACCAGCCACTCATACTTGTGGCACGTACTTGGAGCAGACTGACCACGTGTTTTATACACATCTTTGGCAGCAGCAGTGGGAAATGAAGAAGCGTGCTGGGGTTTTTTCTGATCTTCTCTTGCGTGTTTCGTCGAAATGTATTTTGTCCAACAGCTAGTGTGTCACTAGTTATCCGTCTTGCCTTGGCTCCTCACGCAGATGAAGCTGTAACCTGTAGAGAGCTGATCTCTAGATTTACTGCGTCAACACGCCGTCCGCCTTCTGGATCTTGAGCGAGAAGTCGACGAAGCCGTAGCCCTGGGTCAGTTTGCCCTGGCTCACAATGTCCACGTGCGGCGACACGTAGCTGCCGAGCGTCTCGGGGGTGATGCCACCGCTCGCCTCGATGAGCAGGTGCGGGAATTGCGCCTTGAGCTTGGCCGCGGTCGCCTTGAGCCCCTCGGGCTCAAAGTTGTCGAGCATCACAATGTCCGCGCCAGCGTTCGCCTATACAGTTAGTATACACCCGCAAGTGCAACATTTGTTGTTAACAAGAGGTTGTCCAAGGTTTGCGTGACAGACACCAAGCGTCATTAAGTACGCACCGCTTCGACGGCTTCCTCCAGGCTTCGGCACTCGACCTCGATCTTCATCGAGAAGCCCGTGGCGCGCTTCGCCTTCTTCACGGCGTCCGTGATGCTGCCAGCAGCCCACACGTGGTTGTCTAAGCAGCAAACAACAACCACACGAGTAAATTATCAAGTTCGCACAGCACAAACACAAGATGTGCGCTCTTGTTTGCTTGCTGTACCTTTGAGCATGACCATCTGCGAGAGATCGTGGCGGTGCGTGCTCGCGCCGGCGACGAGCAGCGCGTATTTCTCGACAATGCGGAAGCCCGGCGTGGTCTTGCGCGTGCCGGCGACGTGGCCGTTCCAGCCGAGACCGCGTGCAATGTCCACCGATGCCTTGGCCTGCGCAAGTCACAACAACAAACAATCAGCGCTACGCAAAAACACGCAAACGAGATGCAAGCCCTGATGTGTACCTGCGTGGCGATGCCACTTGCGCGCGTAAGGATGTTGAGCGCCGTGCGCTCGCCCAGCAGGATGTTGCGGCACTTGCCCGTGACCTTGGCAACCACGACTTTGCCGCTCGCGACGGACGACGGGTCCACGACCGCGCCCTCCTTGAGCAACCACTCGACCTTGCAGTCCACCGCCGTGAACACCTCTGATCATAAGCAAGCAAACACATAATTAAACAAACAAGCACGGGAGCAACACAACACGCAGCACGTGCATGCACAAGCTCGCAAGTGTTGAGCACGCACCAGTGAAGAACGGCACGCCGGCGAGCACGCCCTTGGACTTGCCCAGCAAGAACGCAGTCTCCTCCGTCTCTACAGTTACGCATGCGCCACAACAGCAAACAAGCAAACGAACACAAGCATGCATCACATGAGCACAACAAGAGTGCGAGAGGGGAAAGTGAAGTGACCGCACGTACCACCGACGACGAAGCCGCCAATGTCGTAGGACGGGATGTCGTCCTCGAGCCAGAGCTGCACGTGCTTCTTCCACGACGGGGGCAGCAGGTGCGCGAAGTCTCCGGAGTCGGCCATGGTGCTTGTGCTGGTGCTTGCTGGTTGTTGGTGTTGTGTGCAAGAATGCTGAATGCGCTCAACGTGACGCCCACGGCAACAGCAAGCGCAAGCGAACAACAAGCAACAACGGCCGGTATAAATTTCATACATAAATATCTGTCGCATATTGATAAAGAAGGTACTATAATGAAATTATACAAATATTTTATGTGTAAATACTTGTCGTAGTATGTGTGAATTTATCCGCCTGGCTCCAAAGTCTCCTTGAACACGCAGTGGCGTCACTGTGATCTGCAGCTCGGCTTGTAGCAAGCCGAGAAGAATTCCTGGCAAGACCCCAGCACGCTGCCGGAGCCATATCACTTACTATACGCGCTGAAGCGGTTGACATCCCAGCTTGCGGGTGCTTTTGATGCAGTCAAGAACTCCAAGCGGGTCTCTTGCAAGCTGCAGGCTGCTTGATGCCCAGCATTTTCCATGAAAATGATGCCGCAAGCGGCTCTTTTCACTGAAAAGCCACGGATAACGAATAGCGCTTTATATGAGCAGACAGTAGCAAGAAGTGCGCTTTTGTTTCCACAGCTGATGCGGGTTACTATGCTACATAGTAACCTCCAAAATTGTAAAAACCGCTTTGAGAAATATAAAGTGCTTGCGAGCTTTCGATTGGTTAGCTATGCGTAGCTCCTCGAAATGGGATAAGGCAGTCGCGATTTGACTTGCCATTTGTATTGCGTGAGTTTTTGTGTCGGCTGAAATCGGGTTGCACTACAAACTCCAGGCTTAGCATAGATATCCCTACCCTATGGGGGTACGAGACACAGCTGACCAATCGGAGCTTGCGAAACGGCTCAAAATTCTGAATGGGGTTTTCGGGGTTCCGCGGCTCCTCTTTCCCCGCGTAACCCTGCCAGAAAAAAAAAAGCTTCTTCCTGAAGCGACGCACGCAACAAAGCCAATCCAAATTATCAACCGCAGCAGCACAGGCAGGCATCTGGCTGGGTGTGAAGGCTCCCATTCGTTCGTTCCGCAAGCGTCCGTCAGCGCCCAGATCAACTCAAGCGTCAGCTTGTGTGGGAGCCCACCACCACCACCACAAGGCATCACAACATCTATCTATCCATACATCCCACCAAACCAGACCAGCCAGCCCGACGGACGGCCGGCGCTTCGAAAGTCAGTCAGTCAGCGTCAACAGAAATCTTTCCATCGGTAGCGCCCATCGTATCCACACGAACGAACGAACCACCAACCAACCAACCAACGGACGGGCGAGCGAGCGGGCGGACGGACGCGATCTTTTTTGTGCTGCTGCTGCTGCTACTGCTGCCTGCTATCTTTTTTAGGAGTCGCGGCGCCGTCGCCAGCCAGCCCGCAGCTCAACCCCGCAGCTCAACCCCTCAACGACTCGCTCGCGCTGGTGTCACGCACGGTCATTTGCGTTTTGGTGCTTCTTTCGGCGATCGATCAGTCGGCACAAAGAGACTACGAGAGGCGCATCAGCCAAGAGAATAGAAGAGAACGGACGTGATTAGAGGCCGCTGCACCCACTCACTCGCACGCCACACCCTACACGAGAGAGAAAGAGAGAGGGCGACCCACCCATCGCGCAGGATCAGTTCGTCCATATCCACGATACAGTACCAGCCAGTGCACGGTCGAGGGTCAAGACAGCAGCAGCAGCAGCAGTTACTGTGTGAACGACAGACGCAAGAGCAGCCACAAGGACGAGCGATCCGCGCCGGGCGACGCACGCGGCGAGCGAGTTTTGGGGGAGTTTTGTATCTTATCTATCTATCTATCCCGGAGTTTTTGAGTTTTGATTGAAGAAGAGATGCCGCCCGCACCACCGCCACCGGCGACTACAAGTACGATGAACACGAAGGCAAACACGGCAATCGAGAGGACCAGCGAATCGTGTCCGTGCGGCCAGAGCGCCGCCAAGTTCTGTCGAGACTGCGCGCTGTCGTACTGCGAGCCGTGCTGCGCCAAGCGCCACGCGAAAGGATCGTTCCTGCGGCACACGACCGTCGACGTAGCCTCTGCACACAGCGACGAGCTGCTCACAGCCAACGCGTCGCCACTGGACGCAAGTTCACAAGCGCCCAGCATGTGCGAAGAGTGTCTGGTGGCACAGGCGGTGCTCGAGTGCCGCGCGTGCGAGTTGATCTTCTGCGCGAGCTGCTCCACGCAGGTGCATAAGATCGGCACGATGCAAAGTCACGTGGAGAACGGGAGCTTTGCATTCTTTGGCTCAATGAACGCAGCCGCCGAGCCACAACAACAACAGCAGCAGCAGTCAAAGCCTGATAATGGAAACGACGTGCAGAGTGCAAGAGCGAGCTGGGAGATGCCCACACAGCAAACACCGGACGGCAACAAACACCAGCAGTTGGCTAAAGACGACCGCCAGTCAAGCTTGGTGGCCCTTGAGAACAGCACTAGTGGTATCAATACTAGTGATACCGATGGCAATGGCAGGAATGGACGAGATGTCTTTGGGCTCAAGGCCACGGCGATCCGTGATGGTGAGGCCACGGAGACGCCGCTCGTGGACCCGGACCAAGAGATTGCGCCGTGCTCGCCCGCGCTCACGAAGGAGCATGAAAATGCGGACGCTGCGGATGCAGATGCCGAATCCTACGACCTATGGAGCAGCTGGAGCGTGCGCTCGTTCAGCGACCGCTCGTCGTCCATCGACAGCACGTCGCAGGTGAGTCGTGTGTGGCTGTGAATGAACCAGTTTCTATATGTTCCATTGAGTGTGGACTGACCGATGTTAACCTCGTGGTATGCTTTTGTTCTTGCGTACGTAGTGGCGCAACCTGCGGTCGCTTTCGATCGACTCAACGACGCCCAGTAGCAGCACCGCCGCCACTGCTACCAGTGGGGACGACGAGCTGCCGCTCACGTCGATCTCCAAGTCGCTCCAGTCGCTCCAGACCTTTGCTTCTCCACCTGCAACAGTACGAATAAGAACTATTTTCTCTATATATCACAACACTGTTGAGGAGCTAATAACTTCATGGCTGAATTATGTTGTATGTGTGCTATAGGACGAAACCAAGGTTGTCAGCAAGAGCTCACCGCAGCTCTTTGCGCAGCGCCAACGAAGCTATTCGGACTACACGTCTCTGCGCTCGCACGCTTCCTCGGATCTGTGGCAAGAATCTGTTGCTGGTGCTGCTGGTGTAAATGCGAACAAAGCGTCCTCAGGCGAGTCGGCCGGTTCATCTTCATCGTACAGAATGCCGTCACCAGCGAGCACGGAGCTCTGGCGGTCCATGAAGACCAACTTCCCGTCGCGTCATCTGCTGGTCAAGAGCACGACAAACGGTGGGTCTTTCGACGCCGCGGACGTCCAGCGCATCAGCGACAACCTCAACGTGAGTGATTCTGTCTCTTATCACTATTCTCTTGACCTTTGGAGCCCTCATATTGACAATCTCTGGGGGGTTATTTTTATGATAGAATTTCGGCAGCGTCGCGAGGGTTCGTGACGAGTTCGCCTGCGAAGGACTGCTCTTCTTCACGTACTTTGAGCTCAAGTGCGCGATCGGCGCGGTCAAAAGCTGGTTTTCTGGCAATACTTCATCATCGGTACCCAGCAGCAGCCCAACCACCAGTTTTAGTCCATCGCAAGCCGCGTTCCCTGGCAGCGAGGTCGTGCATTTCTGCCTGCCTTATGAGCTCCCCGACGAGCTCAACTGTGCTACCTTGCTCGTGCGCTTAAACGGTTCGCCGGCGTCGTCAACTGAAATGCGCCAGTTCTGCTCCCGCTACGGCGAAGTCGCAAGCGTACTGCAGAATGATATCAACTCAAGCAAGTACATTCTCGAGTACAACGATGCGCGCGACGTACCCGGGGCGATCAGCGGACTCTCGTCCTCGTTCCACGCGAGTGGTAGCTCCATCTCGGCCGTGCGCACGAGCCCGCCGACGCTCGACATGGCCAAGATCCGGCTTTTTCAGGAACACCTCGACAGCATTGTGTCTACAGCTCGCATGGCCAGTCTCGACCTCGGAGGCAACGTAACTCGACCAACAAGCTTCTCATCGAGCACGGCGTCGCTGATGACCTCATCGCCCACGTCGACAGCGTCATCACCGCTGAACCCGTCACCTTCGTTCCTGGAGATGCCAGGGAGCCACGAAGGTGGAGCTAGTGACAGTGCCCAAGCCTCTGGCGCTCGTGCGACGTCCCCGTTCGATGGTGGCATCTACCACATGCGCAGTGCTTCATCGCTATCAGATGACCACCAGATCTGGTCCGGTGGTAGCGCTAGCACTTCATCTTCGGTAATGCGACCACGAAGCAGCTCGTCATCATTGATTGGCTTAGGGGCAGTCAGAGGGTCGGCTGCGGTCTCGGTATCATCTTCTGCGTTCACAGACCGCAGTGAGTACTCGAACCCGTACAGCACGGCGATGGCTGCAGCCGCGGCATCGACAGGCTCGGGGACATTTTCACCTTATATGACCAGTCATCTTAGTCAGCAAAATAGTATTGCAGCAGCTAGCGGCGCGCTCTTCCACCAGCAGCACTTGCAGCAGCGACTCATGGTTGCCTCTGGAGCTTCCAACAAATACGGAGCACCCGTACGAAGCGGCAGCGACCCAAGCTTTCGGTCCAGCGACTCGAGCTTTCGGTCTAGCGACTCGAGCTTTGGCAGCAATCCTCCAGGCGCTAGCGGCGGCAGCGGCTATCATCACAACAGTGCATCAGGCCAGCAGCACACGACGGCGGTAATCGGACGCAACGACCAAGGCATCGGTGAGTTCAGCCTGTCGATCGAGCGCGTGGCGACAGGCGCCGACAAGCGTACGACTTTGATGATCCGCAACATCCCGAACAAGTACACGCAGCAGATGCTCTTGGCCGAGATCAACCAGCACCACCGCGGCAACTACGACTTCTTCTACCTGCCCATCGACTTCAAGAACAAGTGCAACATGGGCTACGCATTCATCAACTTCATGGAGGCCGAGAGCATCATCCCGTTCTATAAGGAGTTCGACTCGCAGAAGTGGACCAACTTTAACAGTGAGAAGGTCTGCGCGATCTCGTACGCGCGGCTGCAGGGCAAACAGGCAATGATCACGCGCTTTCAGAACTCGAGTTTGCTCGAGAAGCACGAGTCGTACCGGCCACTTGTATTTGTGAGCTCCGGCGTGAACCGCGGTCGACCAGAGACCTTCCCAGCGCCCAAGCAACCGCAGCACCATCACCACAAGAAGCAGATGATGCACTCGCACCACCACCACCTGATGATGGGCAGCATGCCGGATGAATTTATCGGTGGTAATGGTGGCAACGGCGGTGGTGGCAATAGGATGTACATGCAGAACCACCATCATCACCATCAACAGCAGCAGCAGTTCCAGGCGATGCAGCAGGCACACCAGTACTTGGCCGCACAGCATTCCCACGCAGCGGCGGGGCTCCACGGACTGGCGCTGGGTCCTCAGGGTGCGAACTTGAACCTGCACATGAACTTTCAAGGCTTCCCGGCTTCAGCCCACCACCTCCAGCAGCAACAGCAGCAGCCCATGCCAGCGTACCACCACTATCAGCCACAGCACCATCAGGAGCGCCACGTGAGCGCGGCCAAGACCATGTCGCTCGCGTTTGGAGGCACCGCTCACCACGCGAGCACCGGCTTCTCCCCCTGAGCCCTCCTCTTCGACAATTCTTCACTATTGTCCCCCTCATGTGGACGCTGTTCGACATTTCGTCACTCTTGCCTCCTCATGTGGACACTGGTGTCCACTTGCTAGCGAGCTTCCTTTTTTCCTTTTTGCTTGCTTTGACTCTTGAGAACCACGCATTTATCCGTAGCCACCCATTTTCCTATTAGCTATAGTCATCTCTTTTTGCAAACCCCTTGTAATTATTTCCTTTTTGTATACCAGCTTTTTGAGGAAAAAATAATAAAGATCCAATACAAATATACAAGTGTCTCCCGAATCTGTCCATCTAAGAAATGTCCACCTCATATGGTGGTCACTTTAAAAAGGTGCATCTAAGATGATCACCCGGAAAACAGAAAGCGCAAGTCCTCGGCCGTGAGCCGGCACACGGCGCTCACGCTCCCGCCCACCGTCCCTTCAAAGATGAGTCGCTTTTTCTCCTGAAGCTTGAGGATGCGCTCCTCAACCGTGCCGGCGATGATGAAGCGAGTCGCCTGGATCGGCTTGAACTGCCCAAGGCGGTGCGTGCGATCAATCGCCTGGTTCTCCGCCGCCGGGTTCCACCACGGGTCCATCAGAAAGATGCTAGATACGAATCACAACAACACACAAGCATGTCCACAAGTCAGCTAACAACGCCCACACAAGTTGGTCAAAAGTTGGACGCCCATGAATACGTACTGAGAGGCGATGGTGAGGTTGAGCGCGACGCCGCCGGCCTTGAGGCTGATGAGGAAGGCCGTGACGGACGAGTCCTCGCGAAAGGCCTTGATCGTGCGGTCGCGCACATCCATCGACATGTTGCCCGACATCTTGACACACTTGATGCCGCCGAGGTGCAGCCGGTGCTGGATGATGTCGAGCATGTTGACGAACTGTGAGAAAATGATCGCCTTGCCCGACGGATCCCGCTGTCGCATGAGCTCCAACTCCTGCATAAGCGCCTCAATTTTCGTACTCGTCTGGAATGCGTGCATGTCCGAGATGCGGTGCATGATGCTCGTCTTGTGGAACCGCGAGAGGTCCACGGTGCGCTGAGACTTCGTCTTCGGGCTCTCCTCACGGCCATTGGCTTGTGCTTCCTCGGCATCTTCGAGGTCTGGAATCTTGGGTTCTAGGTCGACTGTGAGCAGCTTAGAGCAGGACGGGCACGTAGCCTCGGCGCCAACTGGCAGTGACTCGATGAACTCCTTCACACACTCGCGACAGAATTCGTGCTTACACTTGGCCACCACGGGATCTTCAATGGTCTCGTGGCAGATCGTGCACAGTCGCTCTTCGCTGTCCGCTTCGCTGTCAGCATGAGTAGAGAGCAGCGGCTTCTCCTCCACTACCGGTCGGAAATTAGTTCCACCAACCGAAGACGCTGAAGAAGAGCCCGCTGGCAACTGCAGCGCCGGATTGGACTTGGAGAAAATGACCAAGTACGGGTGGTCCACGGCCTGACGCAGACGGATGAGCAGGTCAAAGATGTGCGCGTAGTTGTTCAGTAGCGTGCCCGAGGAGACATAGGTGTTGAACTGCGCCTGGCTCTGCGTGTAGATCGCCTCGTAGAAGTCATTCTCGCGCTCGTCCAGGTGATCCTTGCGGATGCGCACGAGCTTCGGCGGGAGGCAAATGTCGTCCGCGCGACCCTCTTTCGTCCGACGAAGCAGAATCTATACAGGTAAAGTCAAATAGAGAAATTGGTTTAGTAACCTAGATTACGAGCACTAGGACAAGCATTAAAATAAGCACTTACATGCTGGAGCACTTCGTTCTGCAACCGCAGCATCGCGATCTTGCCCTCGGCCACATAGCCGTACGCCTGGATCGGAATTACGATCTTCTTGTTGAAGAACGAGTAGTGCTGCATTGCCGTGTGGTCGCACAGGTCACACTTGCCGTCCGGGAAACTGCAAGGAGGACAACGATCAACAGTCAGCACAGTGTGTTGAATAGAAACTACTACGAGGTGATAAAGAGAGAGAGTGGGAGACGTACTTGAAGTCCAGGAGCTGGCACTCACACTTGTTGCAGTGGTAGTACGCGTACGACTTGATCTGCAGGAAGCGGATGAGCGAGAAGAGCTCGCCGATGCGGTTCTGCAGCGGTGTTCCTATTGCAATAACAAACACAAACCAGCAAGACATGGCCGTTGTCAGCAAACCATCTAGCATACAAGCCAGAGCTACAGAGGCTCTTTTGTACCTGTGAGGCACCACTTGTACTCGGACTTGAGCTCAAAGACCCCGCGCGCAGTGTTGTTGCGGCGGTCCTTGATGTAGTGTGCTTCATCCAGTACGATGCGCGTCCAGTTCACACGGTGCAGCGGCGACGTGGTCGTTGGTTTCTTGGGCACTTTAACAGGCTCGTCATCGCCATCATCCTCGTCGCTGTCGTCAATAACCGCGATGGCCTTCCCCTTCTTGCCACGTGGTGCTTTGGCCTTTGGCGCCGGCTTCTTGGGGTTGAAGGCATCGTCATCCTCGTCCGAGTCGTTCTCGCCGGCCGCCTTCTTGCGCTTGGGCTTGTTAGACTGCTGCTTGTCCTGGAGCGCGGTCTTCTTGGCGTTCGGGCCGCAAAAGTACTTGTTGTGCAGGATGAGCTTGTCGGGCAGGTACTTCTTCTTGCAGTACTTGCACGGCACTTTTTCTCTCCCAAGTGTCTTGCGCATCTCGTTCTCGATGATCGAGTAGGTGGTCAGCACAATGTCGTAGGACGCGATCTTCTCTGGGATAGCGCATCGCTTGGGGCCGTGGTGGATGTAGATCGACAGGTGGTTGCGTTCCACGAAGCGCTCGATCTCGCTTTTCCACTGCATCACGGCCACCACGGGGCACACGACGAGCGTGCCACCTCTCAGGATCGTGGGCTTCGTGCCAGCCTTAGCCTTCGCCTTGCCCTTGCCTTTACCAAAGCCAGCTGGCTCATCATCCTTCTCTCTAACGTTCTCCAGGATGGCCGCGATGGCCTGAATGGTTTTACCCATCCCCATTTCGTCCGCGAGGATGCCGCCTCGGTAGTCGCTCTTCTCCTGCGCAGTCATCCACGCGAGCGCCTCGCGTTGGTAAGGCAGCAGAGGGACGGTGAGAAACGGCGACGGTTCCTTCTCGGGCATGCGCGCCTTCTTGTTATACTGGTCCTCGGAGATCGCGAGGCGCTCGTCGAGTAGTCCGTCGTCCTCGATCTTGCTCATGTGCGCGTGCACGATCGCCTGATCTGCCTTGGTGAGCGATGAGAAGCCCTGGATGCACTCAATAACAGGCTTCTTCTTGGTGGCATCTTTACTAGCATCCTGAGTTTCAGCCTCAGGCTGACTGGGGTTCTCATCGTCATCAGCGGCGGTGACTTCCTTCGCCTCGTTGAGCGCAATTTCAGTAGAAGTCGAGAGGCAGATCTGGGTGCACTTGAGATGCTGTTAAGATGATCAATCACAAGCATATATGATTGAGTCAGTGAGTGAGTAAGGCTCTCTTCGTGAGCACGGCCCAAGCATGGGCTCCAGCAAACCACTGGTGTGTGTATGTGAGTGAGAGCAGAGCGCACCTTAAAGTACGTCGTGAGGCCAAACATCGAGTGCCTGACGCGCACGCCGACACGCAGCTCGCCCTTCACGAGTTTCTCCTCGCACCGCTTGCACTATACACATAAAACAAGCAGATGGCAGTTAGTTAGACGTAGGCAATAAAGTACTGGTACTGCAGGCTGTGTAGGCTGGGATACGTACCCGTGCGCGATTGTTGGCCGCGTACTCGATGTAGTATCTCGGACCCGTGTACACTTCCTCCTCTTCTTCTTCGTCCGAGCCGTTGCTATTCTGATTGGACAGGTCCATTGAATCCACGTCATTGTCATTGCCATTGCCATTGACCGCCGTCTCAGCACCAGTAGCTGCGATTGTGTTGCCGTTCTCAGTATTGCTGGTCACCCGTCGTTTCGCTGGGGACTTCTTGGTACTTGCTGGGGACTTGCCCTTGTTCGCGTTGTTCTTTGCCTTGTTGGGCGTCGTCTTGAGGCTCGGCAACTTCTTCCCTGCCGGTACAAACTCGTCGTCATCGCTCGTGTCAGGGTCGAGGTCGTCGTCGTCCGACTTGTCGTCCGACACATCATCCGATTTAAAGTCGCTGTCGCCGTCGTCATCACCACTACCAGAGCCCACTTCGTTGTCGTCCTCACTGTCAGTCGTAAACGCCTTCTTCTTAATGCTCTTGCTACTGGCTCGAGCCAATGGCTTCCTGCCCGTCGGCGTCGCGCGCTTGGTTTTAGCCGACACTTTAACGGACGCAGCGGCTGATTTCACCAACTTCCCCTTCCCAGCACGCTTTACAGGCACAGCAGCCTCAGTCTTCACTTCGGCCTTAACAGCCGCAGTGGTGGATGTAGTGCGGCGACTCTTCTTGGGCGGCTCGGGGTCGGCGTCACTGCCTGAGAGCTCCTCCGTCTTCACTGGCACTGCTACTGTACTGGTAGATGCAGCGACGCGCTTGCGCACAGTGCGGCCATTAGTGCCTTCCACTGGAGCAGCTGCAGCAACAATAGGCGCCTTTGTCTCGGTCTTCTCCACGTTATCGTCGTCACCACCACCGCCGACGGCTTCGCTCGTGTTCTTTGCGCTTCGCTGGCGCCGCGGACTCGCACCAGTCGGTGACTGAGCGCACGCCGCGCAGCGCCACGCGCTCGCGAGTACGGGCCGCTTTCGCAACACCGGTGTGGTACAGCCCAAATGGAAGTGCAGCGCGCAGACAGCGCACGTGACCATCACGCGCTCGTTGGCGACGCCGCACGCACTGCACGAGGCGGCGTCTTCCACTTCGTCGTCGTCGCTGAGCAGTGCAACAATGCTATTGTTGTTTGCATTGTTGCCTGCATCCGCTTGCACTTGCTGTCGGGACGAGCGCCGGGTTGCCGTTAGTTGCTTCTTCTGCACAACCATTGCTTGCTTGCACTTGCTTGCTTGCTCCACTTCAAATTGAGCAATGCCAGCAACTCTCACAACGACACCAACATCTGGCGCAAGATTTGTACTGATTTAGGTGAGGTCTTGACGCGAAGTTGGCGCGCAAAAAGTCGCAATGCATGAACACGCGTGAAAATGGCGGGGGGGGGCTCGACGAGATCTTTTTTCGCCGCCGCTTCTCAGCTCCACGTGTCACAGTACAAGAGCAAATACAAGAGGAGAAAAGAGTATTCGTCGGGCCATGTATTGTGTCGTCTTTTGTAAGTTGCTCTGCTCTCTGTGTGTGCCTCTCTCTCATGTGTGTGCGCACCGAAATACATAAACTCTCGTGTGGAACTCGCCAATGCTTGCTTGGCTCGTTACGTTAGCACATGGTGCCCACGGACGTAGCGGCCATGTTCGCGAACGCACCCGGTGGGAGCACGAGCTTCTTGCGCTTGCGCATGTTGCAGTCGGCGTTGATCTTCTCGAGCAGCAGGCGGAACTCCTCCACCTCGCGATCGATCTCCTCCTGCTCCGGCGCGGAAACAACGTCTGCAGCAGCCAACTTGAATTCCTCCGGGAGCTCTTCGTCCTCGTCGCCCTCGGCTTCATCATCGTTGTCGTTGTCGTCTTCTTCATCTAAAAAGTGCTTGGACGCCTTGGTTACAGTCGCGAAAGAAGCAGCAGCCGGAGTCCCGATCACCACATTTGAAGAAGGCTCAGGTTTCTTCTTCGCATGTTGTTGTTGTTGCTGCTGTTTCTGCTGCGCGGGCGGCGCTTTCGAGTCCTTCGCAGCAGCAGCGGCGGCCGCAGCCTCTTTCTTCTTCCGCTTCTTCTTGTCCTTGTTCTTCTTCTTCTTGCTGCTCGCCGACGGCTTCTGGCTCGCCTGCAGGTCCGCGATCTCCTCGCGAAGCAGTTCCGCCTGAACCGCCAGCGAATGCTGCAGCGCCTCCTGATACGCGTCCTCCAACTACAGATCATCCATTACATACCACACACACGGTCAGTTTGTCAAGTTGGGTTATCCCCACCGGCACCAACAATAAATAAGCTTACCTGCTCTCGGAATTTAATCGCGAGCACCTCCAACAAATACTCCTGCGCCAGATGCGACGTGTTCGCGCCGGGACACTCACTGTCGTCGTCATCGTCTTCCACTTCGTCGCTGTCTTCGTCGTCGTAGTCACCGCTATGGAAGGGCGAGACGTAGCTGAACTGCTCGCCGCAGCGGATCAAGTCCATGATGAAGTCCGTGTGGTCCTCGCGTATAATGATGTAGCGCTCCTCCTTCTGGATCAGGCGCAGCAGCTCGTCCTCCTGGCGCTTGCCAACCTCGAGTGCCGCGAGGTACTCGTCCGAGAGCAAGCTCTTCTTCACGCCGCGACGCAGCTCGTCGCGTTCATATTTAAACACCAACTCTTCCTCTGCTAACACGACCTCGTCTTCCGAGTCCTCCTCGTCACCGTTCAGGTCCTCTTCGTCGTCCTCTTCATCATCCTCTTCGTCATCCTCTTCGTCGTCGTCTTCGTCATCTTCCTCATCATCATCGTCATCGTCATCAAGGAACGGCGGGAAGACGCTAAATACGTCCTGTAGAGACCGGCTGCCCGAGCGCCGCCGCTCGTGGTCCTCCCACTCGGCGATCACGTTGTCGTGGCACTCGCAGCAGAGGTTCTGGCGCACAAGGAACTCGTCCAGCGCCGTCAGGTAGATCTCGCGGCGGATGCGCAGCAGGCGCCTCTTCGCCACAACCGACAGCTCCTTCCAAAAGTTGATCAGCTCCTCGCGCGTGTATCCTTTCGACGCCTTGAGCGCGCCGTTGCCACCACCACTCTCACTCCTGTCGCCACCACTGCAGCTACCGATACTACCACCACCGCCAGCGCTGGCAGCAGGAGCTATGCTCGCTCCTCCAGTCGAGCTCCGTTCGCCGCGACTCAAGCGCGCGTTGAGCAGATCGCGGCCGTACTCGCTCTCGTGCCACGTGTTGCGCACGTTCATCCACATGGACGACGAGCCCTGCGTGAACGACGTCGTGGTCGAGATGGACGCCGAGATCGTCGTGGTCGTCGTGGTCGTCGTCTGCGTTGTAGCTGAGCCGTGCATCATGCTTTGGATGTACCTGTACTTGCGTGCGAGCATGAAGCCCGTGGCTCGGCGCAGGAAGCGGTGCTTGCGCATGAGTACTTCCTTCTCCTTGGCCGATTCAGGGAAGCCACCGCTTCCTCCTGCACCGCCGCCGCTGCCACCAGAGCCGTGGCCCGTGGGCACGCGGTGCACGTGCGTGACCGCCCCCTTGTTGCCGCGCCGCGTCATAAAATGTGGATTCGATTGGATCTCTCGAGCCGTTGCGTCACGCTCGTCGAGGGAGAAAGCTGTCTGCAAAGGTTGGTCAGATGCGCACAGAAGCCCAGGATACACACGCAGGGGATAGATGGGGAGATCCGTTGCCTATTACGCCGCCGTCCGCCCTGCTTCACACGCGCACACACAAGCAGGAAGGTTGGTTGATGGTCGAACGCTTGCTCGTCGCCTCTTGCTTGCTATTGGAATCGCGACTGTGTGTCTCTTGTATTGAGGCGTGCCGAAGAACAAAGTATAAATTTTGCGTGGGATATAAATTTAGTAGGGATACAAAATACAGAGGCTAACCAGTATTCTAGATTTGCATTTACCAGTTCTATATTTTTACATATAATGGAAGCAAAAATACTAAAATTACGGATATATGTATTTGAACCTTTGTGGATTCTGTTTTGTGACTAACACGGCTTCCTTCGCGCGACATTCGCGCGACTCACCTTTCCTCGCGCGCGCTTTCTTGGCCAGCGCGCGCCAAAATGGAATTCACTTGGTTTCACTATGCTCTTTGAACTACACATTTTCAAACTCGACGCTCGGCACCAACGTCACTCACCCACAGAGAAGCAAACCTCCAGCGCCGGACGACCAGACCGCCACTCCATCATGACCCTACGCGAGCGCCACGAGAAGCTCAAGGGCGCGCTTCGAACGTCGCTGTCACCGCCCGTGTGGAAGGACCAGCTCAAGCAGCGCTGCATGCAGCGGCTGCGCCAGGACCGCCACCTGCTGCTGGCGAAGCTGCGCTCGCCCGACGCCACGCGCTCGATCGCCGACGAGATGAAGCGTCTGGTATACCACGTGGAGCAGCGCGAGGCGACTTCCACGGATGCGAAGGATGTGCTCGAGAAACAGCAACAACAGTGGAGACCCCGACCAAGCGGCGCGCGTCACCCAGTATTTGACCTCCAGCGAGAAGAAGAAGATGACGATGCCATGATGAGTTGCGACTTTAATGGAGTGTGTGACAGCGCAGAAGAGACCCCAGAAACTGGCGATGCGAGTGTATACGCGTCGATCGAGGAGCTCGTGACGGCGGGGAAGCTCTCGGAAGACGACTACTTGGAGATCGTGCACGCGCTCGAAGACGAGCTGCTCATCGAGATGTACGACGGACGCGACGACGAAGAGCAACTCGTGGAGCAGATGGTCGAGTTTGAAGAAGCCTCACTCGAAGCGATGCTCGCTGGTATGGACCTCGACGACCCAGCTATTTTTTGTGAAGACGAATTCGACAATTTCGAGAGCATGATCGGGAACAGCGGTACGTTCTTTCACAGCAGGTTTGTTGATTAATTGGCTGGTGCAACGTGACTCATATTTGTGGATGTGATATTATATGTACAGGCGTGCACGTGCTGTGTCCGATCTGCAAGGTCGGTTCGTTGAAAGAGACTTCCACGGGGTCGTTTCCTGTGATCTCGTGCGCCTGCGGGTTCCACTTCCAGACACAACAAGAGCCGCTCTATGGCGTGCTCGAAGACTTCCAAGAGACCATCGCGGCCGCGTTCATGGCCCATCGGTACATTTTCTTTATTTGTGATTGATGTTATTGTTGCTTTATTCGTTTTAGCTCACGCTGTTCTTGTGTTTCTTTCTGCAGAGAATGCTGTTACGCGGACCCTAGTTTTGAAAAATCCCACGACTTTGAGACTTCCTGCGATGCTATCCGCATCGTGTGTCGAACGTGCAACACGTCGAGGATCTTGCCTTAAGTGGGGGGGAAGAAGGGATCCATTGTTTGCATTTTCCTTTATTTAATAAAGAACGCTTTGAGAGCTTCTCGTTCTCAGTCAGTGCTGTGATATCATACGATGAAGTGTTACGAATATTGTACGGAGCTACTCAGTCAGCCAGCTTTTGAGGGAGCTAGCTGGTTTAAATGGCCGGCAGGAAGTGCGCCGTCATGAGCGAGCCGATGAAGAAGAGCGCGAGCAAACCAGGCGTGAAGAGCCCCCAGACGGGCCAGAACGCCAGGATGAACGCGAGCGTCGCGATGACGCCCACCACCGTCGCCGTGGGGATCATGCGCGGACAGTACACGCTCCACTCGAGGTGGATATGCTTGACGTACGGCAGGTAGATCGCCAGGTACGCCGTGATGCAGACGTTGATACCTGCACACACCAGGCCAGTGTGGAAGTAGCCACTGCATATACATAGCAACAATAGCATGGTCGTAATGACGCACCATCACTTAGCAAAAGCACTGGCGCACCCTCAGGATGAGTTGATCAATTTGGACGCCGAGCATACCTCTTGATGCGCGGGTCCGCGAAGATCACATGAAAGAAGTCGATCGCGTAGGCGACGCAGGAAGCCGCGACGATCCAGATGAGCGCGTGTAGCTTGGTGCTCCAGGCAGCCGCCTGCTGTGAGCGTGTCTTCTGTCCAAGCTTCTTCTTCTTCTTCTTCTTGAGCATCTCTTCGTCCTCGTCATCCTCGTCATCCGCGTCGTCGTCGTGCGAGTGGAAGCTGTCGTCGTCGTCATCGTCGAAATCACCATCGAAGCTGCCTATGTGAGCGCTTACGTCCGAGTTGGGCGTCGACAAGTGAGTGCCGCTTGGGGTTGTGTTGATGGTGCCGACTTCGGCCTGTGGCACGCGCTGGTACGACCGCGCACGGGCGCTCATCTTGACTGCTGAGTGTCGGATCGATCAACGAGCTCGCAAGGTGGTGACGGCGACTTTTTGGATGCTTGGAGTGCTCAAGATTCGAAACGTGCACTCTCAAATGTGCTTCTTATAATAAAACAAATGCAGATATCGTCAGCAAGTGAAGAACAGAAGTATTCGACTCTTGAAGATATAAAACATAGTACTAGAAGATTCTATAACGTCTCTGATTCATCCAATCATGCGAGAGGTGGAAGCGGTCTGGACATTTATTCGCTGAAATGATAGTATATAGGTATCGTCTTTTTAGCCAACAGATCTGTGACAAAATGTAGCCATCTTGGCAAACTGGTCCATGATGTCCATCAAAAACTCTAAATGGGAGGAGCTATTAAGCCAGGAACAGCGACTCCAACAAGTACAGTACGCACTACTGTGTCGCTACTGATCAACTAGTCTATCGTCTAGATGTTGCCGACGCCAAAGTTGATGGTACTGAGCCCAATCTTCTTAGCCGGATTGGCCTTGTACACGGCGACGCCCTTCATGCGCGCGGCCGCCGTGCTGTCGCCGTTGCCCGTGAGCGCGCCAGAGTTGTCGAGTGTGTTAGCTACGCAGGCGCGGCCGAGGTATTGCTTGCAGAGCGACTGGGTGGCTGACGTCGGCACCATGACGTGACCCGTGGTCGTGGTGTCGTGCAGGCTCGGGTTCGTCGTGTCCTGGAAGTAATTGCCCTCAATGAGCACGTGCGCGTTGCTCTGGACCTCGAAGGAGAAGCCCGAGTTGGAGTACCAGTAGTTGTTGGCAGCATGCGCGACGACGTCCGTGGTGACGCCCGTGAGACCGCCAAACTTGGGCGAGCGGCCCGACGTGTGGTGGATGTAGTTGTTGAGCAGGTTGATGCGCGTGGCCGAACCCTCGATGATGAAGACCCAGTAGTGGCGACCGTCGCACGTGGCCGAGTAGGGCGTGACGCCGTTGAACTCCGAGTTACTAATCGTTAGGCTCTTGCAACTGGCGGCGTTCGTGGTCATCATCTGGCGGCCGACGAGCGAGACCTTGACGTGGTCGATCCACACGCGCTCTTGCGTGGCTCCGGAGGCCGTACCCTGGAGGTAGATGGCGTCGCCGCCCCAGATCAGGTGCGGGTTGAGGTTCGTGATGTGAATGTTCTGCACGATGACGTTGTTGCCCTGGATCCAGAGGCCCTTACCGATGATCACGCCCTTGAGCCCGTCACCGCGCAGCGTCTTGTTGTCGCTGATGATGAGCGGGTTTTTGGTGCCGGCCACGTCGTACGTGATCGTCACGGCCGTGCCTTCAATGCAGCCACCAGTGTTAGCCATGCCGCCGCTCTGAAGGATCACGTCCTGGCCCTTGTAGCCGTTGTTCTTGGCGAGGCACTGGCGGTTCGAGAGCGGACGGCAGCCCGTCTCGGTCTTGGAGCCCTCGGAGCCGCGGAAGTCGAACGTCTTGGTCAGCACGATCACGCGCGGTTGCGAGTCCGAGAGGTACGACTTGAGCTGCGCGATCGTGGTTGGGTACACCGCCGGGGTGTTGCCGCCACCGGTGGTACCGGCCGCGAGTCCAGGGGCCGAGCCCGTGCTGATCGTGGCCGCCGAGACGGTGTGCACCAGCACAGCGGCGATCGCGAGGAGGCCAACGCGGAGGAACTTCATGGTTAGAGTAGACTGCGAGTGAGTCGGACTGGAGGTCGAGGACGTAGGCTGACTATCCGGCTATTGCTGGTCGAGAGCAAATTGAGGAATGAGAGTGAGCTGAGCTGTTCAATTGGGCTCTTTGTTCAGTTGAGCTCAGTTGAGTCTGCCATCCTCGCTGTGGTGTTGTCGATTGAGACGGGCACCAGATGGAGAAAGAGGATGTTGCTCCTAGAGATGAGTGTTGCTGATCTGACTAGCGCCGGACTGTCCACCGTACGATGGGTCTTTGTTTGGATGGGATACATCACCGAGAGCTCTGTCGACCGTTTGTGTGTGGTTGGTCCATGAGGCGGACACAACAACCACCTGATGAGCTGCTCATTCAAAGAGGGATGTCGTGAGCGCCAGCTGGTTTCGGAGCAACTTGCTCTCATGAAACATGTAATTCTCCAGCGGATAACAAGTGAAAGCGGACACCTCGAGCTTGTGAAACGCATTTGAGCCATAATATCTGAGTGTTGTGTAAGTCAGATGAGCTTTCTATGTCCTTGCCGCTCACAGTTCATAGTGACTCTAAAATGGCGGCATCACTGCATTTGTGTGTTGCAGCTGACGGTTAATTATGGTACGATTTGCCTGACCATCTCAGAAAACCGAGAGGTTCGACATCGTACATATCAATCATCGCAGATGAAATTGGGTGTGGAGTGCTGCTCAATTGCCAAAGAGCCCAAGCGCTGTTTGGTAGACAAAGGCCGTCTCAACAGCATGAATGCACTGCTGGACTCTGAGAGGTTTGTGCATGCGATACATTACACAGCAAACACGATACATTCCCTGTGTCAGTCTCACAACCTTGTCGTTCGCCTCAACTTATCAGATAGAGCCCCGGATTTTGCTCCCGGGATGGTCCTTTTCGTTGACGCGAATCTCGTGCACAAGCATGAACGTTGAGCTCACACGCATGACTTTATGGAGAAAAAAGGAAAGTCAGTGCAAACGATCGATCAGCAGCGACTCACGAATCGCCATTGCCAGCTGCTGAGCTCTGTCCGCTCAATTGAACCGCTTCTCATTCATTCGTTCATTGATCCGTCCGGCACTGGGGGGACAGTAGTTGACAAGCATTCTGGGGCTCTCTCGTATTCTGTTTGCTTGCTTACATCTGCCAATTCGACCAAGCAGTAAACTTCAACTCGCATCTCCAACGACATGATTACAACCTTCAGCCATAAACTCTCATCAACAGGCGTTCGTGAACAGATGCTCCAGGCGAACTGCGAGCTGCTCCGAGAGCGTCAGGTGAGCTTTTGGTGTTGTGGCTCTTGCTAACGACGATGTACCGCGTTGGGGATGCTCGATCTGCATCAAGTGCACAATCTTTTTGAGCCACGCGATGGGGACATCGACGCGCTCCTGGAGTTCGTGCAGCGGTTTGGAGTTCTTGAGCGTCTCTTTGTGTCTGACGACAGCTCTCCAGCGCCACTCGAGATCTGAAATGAGCTGGGCCACAACTTCGGCTTGGAACGATCTAAACCACTCAAGCACATAGCGAAGAGTAGAATGAGCATCAGAGTCCTAGAGTCCTAGCACAAGAGTATGATCGTCACATGCAACCGCGCACCGCTTGCTCTTGGCCGGAGCGAACCGCCGAAATGCGTACTCGAGGCTCTCGAGCGCCTCCACGACCACAGCGTCCGTCTGAATTGAGTCTGTTGATGTAAAACAGCACTTGAGCAGCCAGAACCACGCGATCTTGATGCGTAGTTGGGTCAGGATCTGAAACTCGGCGCGTTTCTGCTGCAGCCACGCGCAGCCTACTGGGAGGTCCACTATAGGCAGCGAGGACGCGAGCTCCAGCGCCATTGCACCAATGCTCTTTGCAGTCACACTGTCGCTTTGGCTATCGAGAAATGCGTAAAACCATCCGATGAGCTCTGCGGCGCCGCGTTTGCACTGTTGAGCCTTCAAAGCATCACCATTGCAGTGTTTCTCCATTTCTTGTCGTTCATCCGAGGTCGCAAAGAGCAACTCGAGCGCTTCTTGGACAATGTCCGGTCGTTCTGCGAGTCCCAACCACTCGTACTGGAGACGAGTTGCAATAGCCTCACTGAGTTGCTGGGAAGAAGACACCGCAGTCGCACTCACCAGAGTCTGCAGTACTTGTTCAGCTTTGACCAACGCGTGCACTCGCATTCGCAGACTCAGAAAATCAGAGTGGTTCTCACTATTGACAGCACTCAGTCCCAGCTCATGCACCAGCGTCCGACCGTAAGAGCGGTGGTCAGCACTCAGTCGTGTGCACTTAGACAATGTCCTCAGAAGCTCCATAGATCGTGGTGATGCGAGGAACTCGCTGTTACGGGCAAACCAGCTGATCAGTACACAATAGAGGTGCGAGTAGCTCTGGAAGACTGCGCTCGCGTTCTCTGGCTCAACAGCGCCTTCTTGAGCTCGCCACACGATTGAAGCAATCGGTACAAACGGAGTCACGTGTGCCTGCAACAGCCATTCTTGAAGCTAGAGACAGACATGAGAGAACAAGACAAACGCTAGCATAAGTACAAATGAGCCACCAATGGCAATGTCTATGGACAAGCAGTACCATACCTGGGCTTCCCAGCTGGGAAGGTGGTTGCCCCACACTCGCACCATGGAGACGAAGCTCAGCTGATCGAACAGGCGGCCTGGGTGCGCTGCTGCTACGTCTGCTCCTGCTCTTGTACTCGCACCATAGTCGCCATTCTGACTGCTGTCACCACCAGTACTAAGCACCAAAGCCCTGCTCTCCGTCTTGAAGAGCCGATTCAGAAACGCTCGCGAGACTGTGAACGTGGCTCTGCTCGCAAGCATCGCGTCCAGGAAGAGCGCGCACTTGAGATCGTCCGCCATGAAGACTGCGCAGAGTTCCAGCACTTGGGTGAACGCGGCGTCATCCAACTGCACCTGCTGCAGCGCGAAGGTCGTGAAGATTGCCTCTTGCATCTCGTCCACGAGGTGGCTGCTGGCGTTGAGCGACGAGTACGTGCACAGTGCCGTCTGTAGCTGCTGCATGGGTAGTTTGTCGTTGAGCGAGGCGGTTGTGTGACTTGTAACATTGTTAATGCTGTTGCTATTGTTGAAAGACGTGTGGATGTCCAGCAGTGTGTCAATCGCCCAGTCGCGTGCATGCTCCATCATGTCTACGTGCGATGAGTTTGTATTGAGCTGGTCGGGTATCTCGATCATCTGTAGCACTACGCTTAGTACACGACAAGAGCAACTTCAATGAGCATTCACACTGTATACCAGAGTACACTCGCGCACACATCCACATAGTACGTACGTATAGCTATAATCTGCTGCAAACGGTCGGGATCTGGTCGCACTCGCAGGAGCTCGAGGCATTCCACTACCACAGTGGGCAGCTACGCACAACAACGACGACACACAGCGATATACTCAACGTCAGTCGATCGGACGTCGACGCAATCCTGTAGTTTAAACGACACACTACGCGCACCTCGCTATCGACCAGCATCGCTGCATATTGTGCCTCGTCGTGAGCGATCTTGAGTGCCATTTGCTGCACGCGCGTCCACAGACGCGCGCTCGTAGAGCCATTCGCATGCGTGTTGTCGCCTGCAGCCACCATCAAAAGTCGAGGTGTGACCGACAAATAAAGAGCTGGTACAGTGTACCAACCACTTTATGCAGCTTTTACGCTCGAAGCTTTTTCCTCCGAATTTAAGATTTTCTAAAGTACCTTTTGATTGGCTAAAGTTACAAACGTTAACGCTCTCTCACAGCGGCAGCACATATTGTGGATGTGCCAGCACGTATTATAGACCAGAGAGTCCTAATGACCCATGCTGCTTGTACTTGTGATTTTTGACACGAAGCTTGAGATGCACGCCGATGAGCTCAATCTGGAGAAGTGTCAGGAAGAGGTAGAGTGCAACGACGACCAATGGGTGCTTTTCTATATGGCTGCTAAGCTGCAGTGACGTCGGGCTTTCGAAAGGTGGATTCAGGAGCGCTTGACCTCGCGAAGTGGCTTTGGAAGATATGGAAGATGAGTGCCGAGCGAGCGTACTGGGGCAACGAGTGTACTATGGTCATTTATTACGAGGTCATAGTCGCTATGAACGAAACAACCATCATTTTTGAGACACCTACACCGCTGCTTCACACGTTGGTATTGGGCGACGACGCGCCGCATGCGGAAGAGTGTCCACTGTGTGTCGTTCCAGCTGGCCTTGGTGTTTTTGCTGCTGCGATCGCACCAGGTGGAACACCTGTGCCGAGTTAGTTAATCAGATCAGTTGTTGACAAACTCAAATGGGTACACTTCGAGTCGCGACTTTTGGTTGGCTAAAATTGTCACTACAGAGTGATGATATTTCTCGTACTAAGTACGAAATACCAAAAAGAGCCGTGAGGGAGTTGCTTTTGGTGCTTTCTTCAAATATCATATAATTTAAATACTAGTATAGAATTACTTATTTCAAGAGACGATTTCTAGAAGCATATACACTACAAATAATCGATATCTGAAAGCTATCACTATGGTAATGATTGTACTCAACAGTGCAGTTGAATTTCGACATCGATATCCTGTTCACGCAGAGACGACACCATCGCTTAGCGCCTCACGCAACGAAAGCGACGCAAAAGCGCGCGGACGACGCCTAATCGCGGCCTTTCTCCGTGGGTCTCTCAGCCTCCAGGACGCGCTCCGTTCATCCTTCTCCACATCTCTATCGGCATTTCTTCCTCTCTCTCTCTCTGCGTCTGCCTCTAGGGTGTAGATACCAGCAGCTACCATGAACGGCAGCAGACCCCCGTCGCGCGCGTCGCAGGAGAGCGACGTCGAGCTCATGCGCACTATCCTCGGCGAACACGTGCCACAGAGCGTGATCCTCACGTGTCTGAATGTGTGCGGCTTCGATGTGAGCGCGGCGCTCAACTGGTACTTCATGGAAGTGGGCGCGCAGGAGACGGACCAGGATCGAGGTGACGTGCGCGCTGCAGGGAGCGACGGCAGTGATGGCTTATCTGGCAGTGGCATCATGGCTGCGAGTAGTGCTACTGGCGGCGATAACAACCAAGAGCCGATGGCGAATCTTATGGCAAACGGCAGCTACGTACCAGTGATTCAGTCGGGACTGAGCCTCACACTACACTCGCGCTACACCTCAGGCATGATCAGCAAGACCGACGGGTACTACGCGACGCTCACGAGGGGGCTCGCGTCCTACGACATGCTCACGCCCAGCAACGAAAAATTCTTAACGATCCGTCTGCGCAAACGCGGGTGGCGCACCGCGAACTTCTACGGTGCACCGACCACAGCGACTCAGCGGCCGTACTTTACGAACGGCGACATCGTCACGCTCGAGTGCAACGGACTCTGGCTCAAGGCGGGACAGCTGAACAAGGTATTGCAGTGGAAGCCGCCCTCCGATGGCGACAGCAACAAGTTTGTCATTCGTGGGCTGCCGTTGGGGCGCAATCTTCGACCGGGGGACTATTTCTTCTTGGCGAGCTACAAGTGGAAGGACAAGGAGATCGTGATGCGCGATGAGCGACCCGTGGGACTTAGCAGCTACAACACGAGCGTGCATCGGTGCTTCCTCGGCCTGGAGCGCATTAAACAGTATGTATTTGATGTTTGTCGTATCCATTCAGGCGTATGAGATGCTGACATGTTTTACGTGCTGTTTCGATGTTTAGGCCGTCCCAGCGGTTGTACTTCTACACCAAGCTCACGGAGAATGCGATGGAGAGCTTGCCGCAGCCAAAGGATCCGGTAGACATCAACCACCTGACAATCAACGTGACGGGCACGCCTCTGTCGCATGAAAGTGTGAGCATCCACGACCTGTCCCTGGAAATGGTGCGTGCCCGTGCATATGCCGTGTGTGCTCTCGGGCAGAAGCTCGTAGTCTCACTCATTCACCTTATTGTGCAGACGCGACGCGACTCTATTTCCGAGGAGATCATCATCAATGACGCAAAGGTGGACCAGATGGCAAGCATCATCGGGAACGACGTCTCGCGCGACCGGCTCGCGAATGTGTTGGACGGTGCCGGTGGAGACGTCCAAGTCGCACTGGAGCACTACTTTATGAGCTTGTCGAGCATGGCACCGCCGCCGGTGGTGAACGTGCGAGTGGAGCCGAGTAGCATTGATCAGGTCCAAGCGCACGTCGCTCAGCCGCAGAGTCAGCGTCGCCCAATGAGTGAGCTGATTTTGCCGATCCCGTCGATCAACGAGCCCATCGAGTCTCCGGGAATCACACAGCTTACGACTGCCAAGTTCGATTTCCAAGAGACTCATATTCGTACTGCGAGCTCACATTCTGTCGGCGGTATGACGGAGATCGAGGTGCCTCCGTTCTCTTCGTCGAGGTCTGTGCGGGGTGAGTCAGGCGACGACTCGTGGGCGGAAGCCTCCGTGTATTCGGACAGCAGCGAGCACGAGTCATTGACGATCCATGACTTTGAGATGCTGAGCGTGCTTGGGAAAGGCAGCTTTGGCGCCGTGATGCTCGTGCGTTTCAAGAAGGATGGCCGCGTGTTCGCGCTGAAGATCATCAAGAAGACGAACATGGATCGCACCGACATCATGAACGCCATGGAAGAGCGCCAGATCTTGCAGCGTATCCATCACCCGTACATTTGCAGTCTCGTGTTCGCGTTCCAGACTAACGAGCGGCTGTATTTGGGCATGAAGTATTATGCGGCGGGTGACCTCTTCTATCACTTGAACATGAAGGGCAAGATCGATTTGCGTGATGTGCGGCTATACGCTGCCGAGCTTGTGCTCGCGATCTCGTATCTGCACGAGCTCAACATTTTGTACCGCGACCTGAAGCCGTCGAACGTGATGATCGACGACGAAGGCCACATTGGCGTCGTCGACTTTGGGCTCTCGAAACAGCATATCTACGGCAGTAGCTATGGCGTCAAGACGCTCTCTGGCACAGCTGAGTACGTCGCCCCCGAGGCGCTCGCGCAGAACACCGACGGATCGCGAAACTACGGCAAAGCGTACGACTGGTGGAGTCTTGGCGTTGTCATTGTAAGTGAGCTGTTTTGTGTTTGTATGCTCGAAATTGCCAGACTCCGATGATGTTTCTTTGTACTGCTCTGGTTGACTGACAAGCTTCTTTTGATGTCTGTAGTACGAAATGCTAGTGGGCGAGTCGCCGTTCTACGACGAGAACGAGCACAAGATGCTGAGTCGCATCGCGTACGCGGACGTGGTATTCCCGAAGGACTTCCCAAAGGATGCGCTTGACCTCGTGCACGGCTTGTTGATTAAGGATCCGTACAACCGCCTTGGCTCGGCAGACGTCGGCGGCGTGGAAGTGATTAAAACGAACCCGTTCTTCCGAAGCATCGACTGGGAAAAGCTCGAGCGGCGCGAGGTGAAGGCGCGCTGGAAGCCGAAACTCTCCAGCGACACCGACACGCGGTATGTGGACCCTGAGTTCATCGACGAAGGACCGCCGTCTGCAGCGTACGACCCAAGCATCGGCGCGAAGAAGTCGCACAGCAAACGGTTCAGCCAGTTCTCATTTAATTACAACCTCCATTGATCAACTAACACGCAAAATTTTTGCCCATTCAGGTGCAGATAGGTTCCATCTCAATATTATGGCTCGATTTCTCTGTTGTCTATGTCTCTGACCTGAGTGGGCGGTTCATGAGCAGCGCCTGGAGCTCTTCGCGCTTGATCTCTCCCTTGATCATCGCGTTTACGGCTCGAAAGATGGGCAGGTCGAGCCCGCATTGGTGCGCAAAGTAGACTGCGACCTCGGCGGTCGGCACGCCCTCCACGGTGGTCGTCTTCAGGATGTCTTCCGCCTTCTCTCCTCGGATCACGCGCATGCCGAACGTCCGGTTTCGCGAGAGGCTTCCAAACGCCGTCAGCATCAGATCGCCGATGCCTGAGAGTCCAGAGATAGTGATCGGCTGACCACCCATCGCAACGCACAGTTTCTGCAGCTCCAGCGAGCTGCGCGTCACGTACGCGGTCAGCGTGTTAATACCGTACCCAGCGCCCTCGATCATGCCAGCGCCGATCGCCAGTGGATTCTTCAGTGCACCACCCAGCTGCACGCCGATGATATCCTGCGAGCTGTAAACGCGAAAGTTGATGGTTGAGAGCAGACGCTGCACGTACACTGCGTGGTAGAGGTATTGGCCGGCGACGACGACCGCCGACGGCGCGTTGTTCATCAGCTCCGAAGCAAACGATGGTCCTACAAGAAAGGCAGGGCGAGCGGGCCAGACAATTAGATAATGCTGAGGACGAGGTCTAGTGCAAAAGTCATCAACACGCGCAAGTAAGTACCTGAGAGGAACGTGAGCGGCTGGTCGCGCCCGAGTGCCTCCAAGATCGGGATCGAGAGCAGCTGCTTGGTCTTCAGGTACAGACCCTTGCAGGTAATCACGAGGATCGCGTCCTTCGGGATATGGTTCCGGTGTCGGGCGAGAAAGTCCGGCGTGAGCTGCGCAGGTAGACACACGATCACGATCTTGGCGTCCTTGGTGGCATCTTCCACCGATGTGGTCGCGGAGATCGACGGCAGAAGCACGTGCTCGGGGAAGATCTTCGGGTTGCGGTGGTTCCTGTTGATGCCGTCCACCTAGTAAGATAGCCACAATACCATTGACCCAAGGTGAGCAGCGTGTTACTAAATGTAGAAAGAGCGACACAATGAACTTAACGTACTGTCTCCGAGTCGCGCGCGTAGATGACGACGTCATGCTTGCGGCGCGCTGCGATGGTGGCCATGGCCATGCCGAAGGCGCCCGCCGCCAGCACCGCGACCTTGACTTGCTCCACCTCGGCCGAGGGCAGGCCGGCGTGCGTGGCACCACTCGCGATGCCCGTGCTGATGAACGACTCCATTCGCCTTGTCTTGCTGTCGTCTTGCGGGCTTGTGTGGCTTGGTGGTAACTTGAAGAATGGTGTCACTTTTCGAAGCCTGTCAAAAAAATTGTTTCTTTTTGGATTGACGCGCCGTGGTGACGAGCCCTTTGTCACACTTCCCGTTTACAAACAGACATTGTTACAAAAAATGCTCCTAGCCGTTAAATGTTGTTACCAGATCCACTTCGTCCGCCTCTGACATGCGTTACCCTTTGAAAAAAGATGATATCTATTTAAAGAGGGTCCATGACATCCGTCCTAAAAAAACCTCTCGTGGCATCGTTTCCATAGAAAACGTATCGGAATCAGTGTCACATCATTTCAATCCAAAATGGGTGGCGCTGCGCGCAGTCGAAGAGGCTGCTCGTCCACCACTTGCTAAAGCTCATTCGCGTTTCGAGAGCCAGCAAGCAGACAGACAGACAGACAACGCCAAACCGTCGAGTGGAGTGGTGACGCTGCGGCCGATGCGCCCACGTTCGTCTGCATGCAGGTCCTGTCGACGAACGACGACCTCGTCCGCACGCCCGCGGTCTCTCGTGAGCTACGTAGCTCCTTGAGTGCAACGAGCGTGCCTACATGTGTCCATCTGACTGTGGGTCGATCTTTGCTTGGACGTTGTGTATGTGTTTGTGTGCATCAATCCCCGATGATGAGCCAAGAGCGAGAGAGATTTCATCATCGCTCTCGCTCGACATTTTACGTTCCAAGCACTGGTCTTTCCACCGGTGTCTACAAACTATTCGTCGTGGAGTGTACCTCAGGTACTCGCTGATAGCTTCTTATCTTCTCGCTGAGGGGATCGGCTTCTTTCTGCCCATGTATGTCTGTGTATATTGCATGTATGTATCTGGCTTGACCAACACCTTCTCAGTAGCCTGCGTGCGCTCTCTGGGTGTGCGTGGGTGTGCTGGGGAGTGGGCCTCGCGGGGGCTGGCATTATTTGTTTGCCCCCCCCTTGTACGAGTGTTGCCGCTGGCTATTGGTTTTCAATAGTTTTTCCAGCGGCGCTCCCAGTCTGTGTGTACGGTTGAGCCACATAACGACCACCAGCCAGCATCATAGTACGCGATACGTGCTATTTACCACCATCGTGTCTCCAATAGCTTGCACAAGTCATCTCCACCAAACCCATTCATTCATCACTTCAGTTGTTAGAGTGCATCCATGGAAACCAGAATTCAATATTCAATCAACTCTCTCGTGAGTTTGCATCTCATCCATCCATGCCTTTCATAGTTGAAACTTGGCACAATCAATCCAAAATCCAACAAGCGCACGCGACAATATCTGCTCTCTTCCTAGCCCCCCCTCTGATTTCCTTATAATAACGACTTGGGCAGCGCGTTGGCCTTCTCGCTTATCTCCGTTCTCTCGGGCGTCTTCCAGTGGCCGTCCTCGGTGATAAGCGCCTCATTGAGTACCTTCATGACCGCAAATGGGTCCGCGATGATATTCAGCAGCGCCGAGGCCAGGTGCACGCGCGACTCGTGTACGAAGACCTTGCCGCGCTGATTGAAGTGCATGCCGACATCGAACGCGAGTCGGCACTCCTTGCCCACAAGCTTCTCGCAGATTGCCTTGGCCTCGGCGCTCGTGTGCATCTGCTGGTACAAGTGCGGGTACAGCGTTCGGAGCGACTCGAGGCTGAACACAAACCGCATCTCAGCCGCTGCGCGCAGCGACACGTACGTGTCTTCATTGTCCACAAGCGTGATCGAGACCATGTGCGACGAGAAGTTATCGTAGCTGGTTGTGTACGTCTGCCACTGGCCTAGGAAGGCCTCGATGCCCCGGAAGTCGCGCGCGATCACGTCCGGCTCCACCGTGCTGTTCATGAACGCGCGCGCCATGGCACTGGAGACCGCGAGCGCCGGGTCCGACGGATTGTACCCCCTTGAGAACCGCAGAAAGTACTCCCGGCAGATTTCCACAGCCACGCCGCTGCGGTTCGCGCGCCAGGTGAGCAGCGCCGAGTCCGCGAGCAGCTGCGTCTGCTCGAGGCTCGCGATCGTGTCGCGCAGCTCGCGGATCGTGGCCTCCAGCTGTAGTCGCTCGTGCTCGTCCTCTGCGTTATACGAGCCATCCCTGGTGGCGCCAACGAGGTGTCCGTAGCTCGCGGCGTGTGCCTTCGCCAAGCGACTGAGCTTGGTGGTCTCAGGATGCCGCCGCACGCTCGCACAGTTCTTGGTGCGAGCGCTCTGTCTGCGCCGTACGCGCCTCTCTGGTAGTTGGCTCGAATGTCCGGACACTACTATTGCGGACGAAAACGAAGACCCTGCTGCTGCTGCTGTTGTTGCTGTTGCATTAAAACCGCTTCCGTTGTCAGTATCGACCAGGATGAGCCCGCGCGCGCGTTGCCGATGCGCGAGCATGTCCGCGAAGCGCCACGCCAACTGGTTCGCGCGGTCCCCCACGGGCACGTCCGCGATCGCCAGTGAGTCAGTGTCATCCATGCTTAGGTCCATTGGCTGCGACAGCGATGCATCGTCGTGCTCTGCTGCGTGCCCTTGCGTGAGCGCGAGCCGCGGTGGCCCAAAAGCGGTGGCGAACCCGTAGCTCTGCTGCTCCTGTTGAGGCTGCGCCTGCGGCCGGCGCCACATGCCGTTGCTGTGGTAGATGGGAAGCATTCGTCTCTGCTGCTCGCAGTGTGCGGTTGGCCTCTCGGTCCTTCTGCCCTATCTCTGTGCGATCAAGTGCTCACTCGACTGTCGGTGCGCGTCTGGCTGTCGCTCAATATGAGGGAGGGCGCATGCATTTTCTATCGAATTTGAGTCAATTTACTCCAAAAGAAGTGAGGAGCGAGGCTGAGAAAAAGCACAAAAGAAACTCAAATTTTTCACAAACTCTTCGCGAAGGAGGCAAAAAGCGAAAATACTGGCTGGTGCCACTCGGGAAAGGAAAGGGCTTATCGTGCACAGCTCAAAGAGGACAGTGCTGCGGGTGATTGCTGTGAGATGCCGGCTGGATTGTGTCGTTTTCGCAGCATTTTCTCAAAAAGTATACACCAGGTTGTGGCCATATCCTCTGTGAGCTTTCAAGAAAAGTCAAGAACACAAGGACGAAAAAAACTGATGTCCCGACGAGAATAGCGCTCTTGAAAGGCCAAGTGTCATCTTTTTGCTCCGAAAAACTCGAAAATGGCTGCAGAGTGGGAAAGAAGTGCAAATTTCACCAATTCGACTGTTTTTTGCGGGAGAATTCTATATTAAACTGATTGATTGCGGTTGATATCCTCCCGTACAGTGAGTGATAAATGAATGAAACACTCAAATTTCTCGCGAAGTGTCAGATCAATTGTCCAACACCTCTCCAAGCAGTGAGCAGCATCGCACGCTTTTACTATCACCGTCGCTTCTCTGTTGTACTTACGCCCTTTAACATGCAAACGAGTCCATAGCGAAGCAAGCATCAGTATGCGAAAAGGAAATTCCTCTTCTAAACTGAACGAAAAGAATGCAATTTCTGGAAAATTTTCGATTGATTCTCTGTTGATTTTTAAAATTCTGAGTCTAAAATCTCAAAACTCTTTGCTTGGTTGTTGGACATTTTCAGCTCGTCCTCCGCATGAAATCAATCGCGCTTGGAAGGCGGCGTCTGAACGAGCTGGCTTCTGCGGAATTCGTTTGACTATTTTATTGAGTTTGCAGAATTTCTTTGCACCAAGCACATTCATATCATGCTCGAGTAGCGCTTAGGGTGCATCAGCTTGCGGCAGTGTTCCATTTGCCCCGTGGGGGGCCATTTGTCTTTATTCAACGTATGTGCTACTGGTGGTAATGGAAATGGCTCGATTTACGTTTATAGCACTTATCATCTGCCCGTGGTTTCTGTCCTTCTCTGTATCATTGGAAGCCTCACTGCCGAAGCCCAAGCTAAGTGCGTCCTATTGGGAGGAGTAGGGAAACGTTGCT
>JAADWP010000145.1:0-40734 GCA_023336215.1 Globisporangium iwayamae | reverse complement strand
CCCTCTCGAGGCGCGCGACGTTGCGCACCTGGAAGCATGTGCCGTCGTGGCTCCATGCGAGGATGCTCTGGTCCTCGAAGTGGAGAATGTCGTAGAGGCAGCGCAGGAACTTGGGCACCTTCGTGGTGATCGTGTTGCTGACCTGTGTGTATGGGTTGATTGTCATGGCGGCGCTTGGTCGCGTGTGAAGGTTGGCTGGTTGCTGTGAGTAGCTGAGAGCTGTTTGGACAATGATAGCAGGGACGAGGTGGTGGCACCTGAGTCTGTCTGTCGCTCTGTCGCTCGCTCGAGACGCCAGTCGGTCGAATGACAGCGGATGAGATACCATTGCTGAGCGACTGACTGCTCTCTTCGAATGTTCTGCCTGCAAGAAAATCCGCTTTTTGTCATCTGTACGCTCGCTCGAGAACGCGCAGCGAACGCACGCACCTGAGCTTCACTCACTGCTATTCTTGGCTTTTAAGGTCCTTGGCTGCGACGTTAGACTCTTCGCGTCTGAGTTCTGAGTCTTGCGGCGAGTGGCCGGCCAAACGGCCAAAGGGGTCCAGCGTCACACATTAGACAAGTTCGCTTCCGTCACTATCAGGCCTCAATGGGACTGGCTCGATGTGTTCAGAGCCTGAGTTCTGTCGCTAAGGTATCGTAAAAATATTCACAACCTACGCTTAATATTGTTGAGTTCCAAGAGCCTGCTCCCCTGCCTGTGTGATCTTTCGCCAATTGACACCTGAGAAGCTGGTGCGGAGACCTAGTAGTCCAGGTCATCGTTCGCCACGCCTTCGTCGCTCGGGCGGCGCCTCCATATCCGCCGGTTCTCTGTGCTCTGCCCATTCAAGAGATTTTCATTAGTTAACGAACGTTCATAGTAAATAGAGATCAAAGCCTCTCACCTGTTCCGAGTCGTCGCTGTCATAGTCTGAGTCGTCCGACTCCTCGTCCGGGTAGTCGTTGTCGGCATGGTTCTCGTCGTTCGAGTCCACGCTTTCGCTACAAATTCAGATCAAAAACAGAGTCATCAGGTCAGATCAGCCAGTCAGTCGCTCTCTATTGAGGAGTACCAGGCATCACTTCAGCAGGTCTTACGTACCCGTCGTCGTCCAAGCCGCTCTCAGCATCAGACTCCAGCATGTATTCTTCGACCTGGTCGTTGTCGCCTTGCCAGTTGGCGTCCTGAGACAGCCACCGCTGCACAGCTGCGCTCACGGCCACGATCGGCGCATTAGCTGCCACACTACCCGGGTCTCCAGTATCGTTGGTCCCAGCAGCGACGGAGCTGTCGTGCTCCTTGCTGGCAGACACGTCGACGCAGTACACGTCATAGACAAAGTCCTTCTCGCGCTCAGCCTCTTCGCACGCCAGCAACGCAGCCTCGACGTTCTTGAAGCCCGAGCGAGCCGCAAAGGACGCCGCCGTCGCACCCTCCCAGTCCTGCACCAAAGCGCTCGCAGCGCTCGAGCGCAGCACCACTTCGATCACATCCACGCGACCATGCATCGCGGCCGCCATGAGCACCGTCGAGCCGTCCGCTGGCCGCTGGAACGCTACGGGGTTGAGTTTCGACTCGGGCGCCAGGCTGTTGAAGATCTTGAAGAACCGGCTGAAGTCGTTCTCTCGGAACGCGTACCAGATCGACTCGTCCAGCTCGCGTTCGCTCGGGTTGAGCACACGCGTGGGGCGTAGTCTCGCGCCGTTCATCGTGACGCCATCAGTGGCAGATGTTAAGACCTCGCCAGTTGCCTTGGACGTACTGTCAAGCGACGGCAAAGTGCGCACGGTCTCCAAGTCGACCAGTCGGATTCCTGGAAGCTCCAGTGTCTGTTGCTGCTTGATCTCAATGGGTGAAGGTACCGCCGCAGCTGGAGCAGCAGCGGCTGAGAGACCGCGTGTGCGCTGCGCGTCCGACTTGCGTCGCTCCTTGGCGCGCTCCTGCTGTTGCTGCAGACGGAGCTGGTTCGCAAGACTCTGACCTGCGGTCGATGAAGCAGCAGCCGCACCGCCGCTCTTCTTCAGTGCTGGGCGCGGCTCGTCCTTTATGGTCTTGACCTTGCGCTTCAAGCGCTCGGTCCATTTCGACTGGTTCGCGTCGTCCAGCTGGTGCTTCTCCATCGTGTCAATGCGCTTGAAGACAAAGCTGCATGAATGGCAAGACAAACAAAACGTTAGTGCACATGAGTCTCATATTCAACTGTATCATATTGCATACAGTTACATGGAATGAATAGTACCTCTTCTCTTTGGTCGACAACTTTGTGAACGAATTGAGCAGCTCCTTCGACGATGGAAGCGCTGCCGCTGCCGAGCTCTTCTTCCGTTTGCGGTCACCATCATCATCATCCTCGACATTATTCACTAATGATGCTGTTGTGCTCTTTTCAGTGGTTTGCTTTGCGGCTCCCGGTTCGCTCTGCACCACGAGGCACTCGACGGGTTTTTCGTTGCGACGGCGCTTGATGCGCAGGAACACGTACGAGGAGTCCGCTTTGCGCTTGCTCTCGCCAGCAGCAGGCGTAGCTGCAGCTGCGCCAGATGCATTCACAGTTGGTAGACGAGCTGCTGCTGCGTGGGGCACAGCCACACCGCCCACGGGCTTCGTCATCGTCATCGTCGTCACCGCCGCGTCCATTTCAACCACTTTCTCCTTGTCTCCTCCACCCAAGCAAGCTGAAATGGCTGTCTTGATCGAGGATTTACCATCCTCTAAAGTACGATTTTATCGTATTTCGCACTTTAGAGAGTAAAATCGATCTGGTTGCAGCTTCAACGTCGTGGTGTGTTGTCGAAGTAGGGTGCCCTACGGCTCTTCGCGGCTATGAATAGCTCAATGCACCAACATGGAAATAGCGCCTCGCTCGCCAAGACCCACACAGGCAGCCATGAGCGGCACGCATTAGCAGAAGACCCAGCACTCCTGTGTGTGTCTGCACACCTACGTGACACCTGCCCACTCACTCGCTCGCTTGCTGCTGTGCCTGAGCTAGCTTCATAGAGAGCGCGCCATGAGTCTCGTCGCGCCGGCGATCGACCTCCGCGAAGAAATGGACGACGCGGCGCTGCAGGCCGCCATGAGCCGCGCATCTTCTACCACCAAGTCAGCCGCAACCACGACCACGCCTTCCGCGAAGGCCAAGTTCCTCATCCGCACGCTACCGAAAGATTGCAATCCGACGCCTGTGACAGCGCATAGCAGTAGCTCTGGTGGTGTAACGCAACTGCTCTCGCCCACGGCGCGGAAGTCACCGCATCACAAGATGCTCCACTCGTCAACGACGGAGAGCGAGATGCACCTGCCAGACAACCCGTTCGATGACATCACGGAAGAAAAACTGGTACGTTGAATCTATTGATGAGCTCTTGTGTAAGACTGCTTGCTGATGGTGGGCTTTGCATTTCAATCTGCATGTAACAGCAAAAGCTTAGCGGCAAACAAGACCTGGCGCGCGTGACGTTCTTGCAGATCGCCGTGGACTCGAACAAGCAGTCGGTCGAGGTGATCGGCGAGCTACTGCCATCGCTGCAGCAGCTCAAGCTGCAGAACAGCACGCTGCTGAGCTTTAGAGATTTGGGTACGTCGCTGCACTCGCTGCAGATCCTCTGGGTCATGCGCAGCGGCATCAGCGACCTGGACGGCATCGGTGCGCTCACGGGACTTCAGGAGCTCTACCTCCAGTACAACGACATCAGCGACCTCAGTCCGCTCATGCTGCACGAGGAGGTCCAAGTCATCGACCTCGAGGGCAACTGCATAGCGGACATCGGCCAGATCGAGCAGCTCGGTATGTTCATCTTTGTAGGGCTTGATCGCTCTTATGGCTATGAGATTAACAAATACTGTATCTCTCTATTAGCATTCTGCGCGCAGCTCACGACGCTCAACCTCGAAGCCAATCCAGTGTGCAAAATCGCGCACTACCGCCAGATCATCGCCAACTTTCTCCCACAGCTTACCACTCTGGACGACAAGCCGATCTCGGACGCTGAGCGTGCCAAGATCTCGGACGAGGAGATCGACGCTGCGATCAAGAGTCACCAGGAAGAGCTGCACACAGCGAGCGGCAGCTTGACGCCAACCCCAGTCGACGACCGACTGCTCATCGCCGACGGGATCAAGTCCTCGAGCGGCTACGACAGTCCACGCAACCTCTCACGCACCTCCAGCACCCAGCGCATCGGTGGAATCGATCCTGCCAGTGTACGTTACGTTTGAATGGCCTACAGTCAACCATTCATTGCTAATAGTTAAGCTCTCGACTATTGCAAACCTCATTTGTAGGAAGCGCGGAACAGCGACTCGGGCAGCAGCCTGACGCACGGCACCAACATCGTGTTTGCGGGCAACGTCACTAGTTCCTTACGCCGCCATCGAAGCGAAAACGAGTCGGACGCGCAGTTCATGGCGCTTACGCGGCAGCTCGCAGCCAGCAGTGGGGACATAAGTGAATCCGGCCCTGCGGAGCCCCACACCAATGGCAGTGACACCCCAAGTAGCAGTCGATGCAGCACTCCGCTTCTGGTAGAGCGCCCCAAGACTCCAGCGCGCATGTCGATCACTGACACGCTCGACCGCGCGAGTGAGCTTGAGATACAGAAGCACAAGTCGCGCGATGCGATCCTGAACGAGCTCAAGGTGTGGCAGCAGGAAGGCGCAGTCTCGCAGGTTGGGGTGACGCACGTCCCACCTCTGCATCGTGACGGGAGCAGTCCTTCCAAGCGGAGAGCCTCAGGTCGGTCAAAGGGAGTTGCAACAACAACCTCAGCATCAGCATTAGCTCAGGCTGCTGAGAGACGCCCCAACACGTCAGCGGGCGTACTCCGCAACGGCGCGAGTGTGAAGGAGGCCTTTGTGGAGACGAGAAGGGACCGTGAGAGCAGCAGCAATGGGTCGAATGGTAGTGAACGGCGAGGCTCCCGAGCAAAGACGCCCACTGCGTTACACCACCGCTCTTCATTCACCTCATCCTCATCGACACCCCGATCCTCTGGCACAGTGGATATCTTGATCCTAGACGAGGGCGACGAGCGGCGACCATGCTCGCCGACCAAGTCGTCCAAGGGCATCTTCACCACGGGAACCTCCAAAGAGCACCGCGAGTGGAACTTTGACGCGCTGGCGCCCACACTGGACCTCAGCACGGCCGAGTCTTCGTGGCGCAATTTCCCACTCCAGGAACACCCGGCTACGAGCCACCAGAACGACCGTGTGTTTCAGAAGACACCCCGACGACTCAACTCGGACGACGGTGGCGACTCGAGCTCCAGTGACAGCGACAACGAAGCGAAGTAAGTACGTGCGTGAGCTCTGATAGCTTCTTTTTCTGGTGTTGAGATGTGCTCACTTGTATCGCTGTTGTCAATTAAGCAGCCCACGATCAGTAGCGTGCAAACCCAAGCTCCAGGCAAAGCCACCGCAGAACGCGTTCTTCAACGTTGCGGAGAGCCTACACGCAATCGACAAGTGGCGCGACGACATGGACGACGACGACAAGAAAATCGTGCGCGTCGACACGTACCAGCAGGAGTGCTTCTCCCCTCGACCTTCCACGCCAGCAACTTTGACTGGTGCTGCTCCTTCATATAGCAGTCAGCCTGGGTCAGCAAATCAGCATGAGTCTGAACAGCAAGTTAGTTCAAACCTGAGCCAATCACAGCAGCAGCAGCAGCTTGGTCCAGCGAACTTTGAGAGCGACGAGCGCATCGTCCAGTACATGAAGGAGAAGCACAAGATCGTCGCGGAGACCAAGACGCGCGACGGCTTCCGAAAATTCTTCCGCGGCATCGAAGTCGAGCGCCTTGAGCGCATCCTGCAGAGCGTGTTTGCCGACCAGGAGAAAGTGCGGCGACGCCTGCAGCTCATGACGGGCTTCTACCGCCACGAGCTGGAGAGCTGAGCTCGTCTTCTTAGGTTGGCTAGTGGCGAATGAATGAGAGAGACAAAGAGAGAGAGAGAGACAAAGAGAGCATAAACACTAAAGACGGCAGCAGCACTGTTAGTAGACGGGATTATAAGCTAGCAGGTGTATTTAAGCGAAGAAGCCATGATGAATCATCAGCTCATACAATCCGAGCCAGTTGAGGGAGACACCTGCCTGATTGCCTGGTTGTGGGGTGAGTTTTACGAGCGGTAGTCGGCGTTGATAGCCACGTACTCGTGCGTGAGGTCGATGCCGAGCACGCGCGCGCGCTCGTTGCCGATGCCCAAGTCAATGTCGATCTATTTAAGCATTGTTGATCATAACAGCGCAAGAGGGTATTAGCATCATATAGGTCATTCCTATTAAAGTCATGAACAGGTAGGTGCGCACCTCGACGAACTTGCCGTGCGGCGGGTAGTCGTGCGACGCGTGGTCCAGGCCGCCGCGCGTCGTGTCTGTCGTAGCACAAAACAAAACATTCTAGCTCGTTAGCTACCATGAAAGAACCAATTTCCAATGCTCCATAGGCTTAGAAAACCAGTTTTCCAACAAACCTGTGAGCTGCGCTTGGCGCATGTGGTCCACGAGCAGCTGCTCGATGTCGCCGTTGAGCACGAACTCGCCGTTCTCAAAGATAGCGATGCCGCCCACGCTGATCTTCATGCGGCGCGTGATGTCAGCGCCCTTGTGGTGTTTGCCCATGTACTTGCCCACGGCCATGACGAGGCGACCGACGTTCGGGTCGTTGCCGGCCACGGCGCACTTGAGTAGCGGCGAGTTTACGACCGACTTGCCCACGCCCTTGGCCATCGCGACCGACTCGGCGCCGCGCACGACCACACGCATGACGTGATGCGCGCCCTCGCCGTTGCGCACGATATCTTCGCAGAGCCCCTGGCAGACTTCCTGGAGCGCCTTCTTGAACTCGCCGAGCTGCGCCATGTCGAACGGGATTTGGTCGGACGAGACGATCGAGACCGTGTCCGACGTACTCTGGTCTGTGTCGATGCTCATGGCGTTGAACGTGTCGCCCACGACCTCCGTCAGCAGCTGGCGCAGCACGTCACGCGGTACCGACAGGTCTGCATGCACAAGACGGTGGTGTTAGTGAGGATCTGCGGAGGCGAACAATAAGTGGGATGATGAGATGGTTCCTACCAGTGAGGATGTACGAGAGCATTGTTGCCTGAAGTATATGGACGAGTAAACGGACCAGTTAGCTCGCATTGCCATCATCATCGCTCTGACATCACGGTAGACAGACGTACCATGTCGGGCTCGATCATGCCGGCGCCCTTGGCAATACCGGTGATGCGACCGCCACAGACGTCCATCGAGCGGATCTTTGGGTATAAATCTGCACACAGAAAAGCACAATGAGTACTGTAAGCCTCTCGTGATACTACATCAGCAAAGGCGATTCGCGATATACGCGGACGCACCAGTGGTCATGATGCCCTCGGCGGCCGGCAGTACGGACTCGGACTGCAAGTTCTCAACCAAGTGCGGAATCTGCTCGATCATGGCCTCGACGGGGATGCGCCAGCCGATGACGCCCGTGGAGCTCGGCAGCACGAGGTTGCCGCTCGGCAGGCGCAGGTGCTTGGCGAGCGCGTCGCAGACCTCCTGCGCGTCCGTGACGCCGCCGCCGCTCGCGCACACGTTCGAGATCTTGTTGTTCACGAGGATCGCGCCGAGCTTCTCCTCGTGCAGGCGCTTGCGGCCGACGACGACCGGCGCGCCCGGGAACGCGTTCTGCGTGAACACGGCGCCGAAGAGCGCCGTGGGCTTCACCGGCTTGATGAGCGTGAGTGTCATCGTGGCCGGCAAGTGCGGCGCCTCCTGTGGTGTGAACTCGAAGCTCTTGGTCGCGACCGAGAAGCCCCATGGCAGACGACTCTGGTGCGTTGTCAGGTAATCGGTGTACTCGTGACGCGACTCGAACACGAACGGGTGGCCGTTCGTCGAGAAGCTGCGCGCGAGTAGCAGCGAAGAAGAAAACGAGGAGGAGCCCGTGGCACGGCGCGCATGCAGAGTGGCGAGGCGCAGCATGGTTGTGAGGTGCTGCTGGTGTGGTGCTACTACTGCTTGGAGCGAAGGACAGACGTACGCACGCACACACACACACACGCGGGCGACGGACGGGCAAGTGGCGAAATGGCCTCACGCGCTGCACTGCCGTTCATTGCTTTTCTGTTTATCTGTTTGCAAGTCGATCTTTCACCACAATACTGGCCGCTGCTGGGCTGGTTGCGCAAAATATTTTCTTGTGGCTCGATACCAAAGTACCAGCTGCGAATTGATCACAGCTGGTACTTTGGTATCAAAGCCGCAATATCGGATTAGATTGGCAAGCTATCGAATAATGCGGCGCAGTGCGCATTTGAGCATGAGCGCCGCGATGCCGATGAGAAGCGGCTCCGCGACGTCCTCGCCACTGGCACCGCCCCCACCGCCGCCTCCTCCACCACCACAGCTGGACCTAGATGAGGAGGTGCAACAGCAGCAGCTGCTCGCGAAGGAGGCGGCGGCGCGCAAGAAAATGGACTTCCGCGAGATCCTCGCGCTCTTCCACGACCGCCCTCGCATGGACCCCGTTGCGAGAGAGCGCGCGTGGGAGAACCTCTGGCAGACGACGCTCGCGGAGGCCCAGGAGGAGCATCGTCAGCTGCACAAGAATGGCGGCAAGAGCCAGCATCAGGACGACTTGCGTACTGGAGGTGTCTCTGGCAAGTACAGCGGGCCGGTGGAGCCCCCAAAGCGACCGCGACAGGTACGTGTCGCTTTGATAGTGCTGGAATCGTGACAAGTGTGCTCACTCACTATGTGTCTGATGTTTTACAGAGCTCTGGCGCCGAATTGGAGCCGAACAAGCTGAGCCGATTGAACGCGCGCGCGCCGAACCGCCCCAAGACCGGCTCCAAGCTCATGCAGAAGCTCGGTGCGCGCGGCACATAGTTCGCATCGCAGCGTATCTCGTTTGGTACAGGGCCTTACATCTTGGCGCTCAAATGAGCGATTAACCTGTTGTTGTACCACTAATACATATCCTTCCAGCTCTAGTGCATGCGTGGCTTGAGGCGCGCACTGGCGTTGGTTCAAGATAGATATCGCTACTCCTGCGCCTTGTCGGGTGAAATCCTCCACGCGAGCGAGTTCAGGCGCGTCAGGACGAGCAACATTGTTGCTGTGGATTGTGACAGTTCACCATCTGTAGCAACAGAGCAATTGGTCAGGACCGCGCTGAGAAAGAACGTGCTGCCGTCGCTGCAGAAGGGCGTGATGCGTTCGTACCGCGAGGGGAGCGACGGCCAGCCAGAGGCCAGCACCAGCGAGCCCTTCTGAGCCGTCGTCGACGGCACCAGCGTCTCGCTCTGAAGCATGGTCGTGCTGTCGGTGTGGAAGTAGAAGTGGAACGCGTCACCAGGGCCGATCCAGAGCACTTTGCAGACTGCGTCGCGGATGTCGATCGCGAAGAGCGTGCAGATGATCACGCCGCTTTTGGTTACGGGCAACGAGCCGCGCATCGCATGCGCAGGCACCATTTACGGAAGCTGCGCAGACACGACGCCATCTTGGAGACCGCGCGGGTCTCGGCTCTTCCTCTTGTTGAGTGATGTTGTGCAATCTAAATGGGATGTCTGTATCGTGGTGTCGACGTCCTCAGGGCTCGCATGAATCAACACACTATGATCTGCTCGTCAGTGAGAGTGTCCCGCTGGAAGAGATGACTTTGATTGGTATTCAACAGAATGTATATACAGTATGGCTTAATTACGAGGAGGTACGAAGGAGAATTCGCTTTACTTACCTACCTACCTACCTACCCGATCGATACTCGGACAACTGGAGCTTCTCCCGTCTGCTTGGACCGGAGCATGAATCGCTGCGCTGCCGCCTGCACCGCCGGCTTGAGCACCACGGCCGCGGCGTCAACGGCATGGGCCTCCTCCGCCTTTCTGAGTTCGCGCAGAAGCTCGTCAAAGCCGCGGCCGAAGCTCAGATCGTCCCCAAATACGAAACTACGCGTCTCCTGCTCCAGCAACTTGCTCAGCGGCGCGTCGACGAGCTTGGGCTTCTTGGTGAAGTAGATGGGCACGACGATCTTGCCCTTGTCCTCGGCAAAGGCGAGCTGGTCGCTCACGAGCTCCGTCTTGGTGCTTTTGGCCGAGAGCACGACGAGGAAGACGGAGCTCTGCAGGATTGCGTCCTTGGCCCTCAGGATGCGCGCCTTCATGCTCGAGACGTTGGTCATCGAGTCCACAATGTACGGCAGCTGATGGCGCCGCAGCTCTCTGCACAGGTCCGTCACGAACTCGCGGTGGCAGTCGCCATGTGAGACGAAGATCGAAAAGTTGGGACCGCCACCGACGCCACTGACGCCCAGGGACGTGCTGGTGGACGACCGCGCGATGACGTCGTTTACGATTCCATCGAGTGTGCGGCGGCGCGCCGAGACGGACTTGGCCGTGGACAGTCCAGGCATGATACGGCCGCTACCAGAAGACTGCAGTCTCGGCAGGTTTGTAGAGTCCCGCATGGACGGAAAGAGCGCTGAGAGACTTGCGCCCTGAAGCGAATCGCGAACGCTGGACGACGGGCGTGGGAATATCCCGCCCGGTAGTGCTCCTGGTGCGCCAAAGGATAGCAGCTGGTTGTCTCCTAGACGGTGGAGCTCCACTTCGTCTCGCAGTCCGTCTATGAGACTCCTCAAGCTGCTCTGGAACTTCTCGTCGTCCAGCTCAAACTCCATGGGCTGCACCGCGGGCTCTTCCGCCGAGCTGGCCGTCGAGATCAGCGTGTGGCTCGACGTCACGGCGTCCCCGAACGGCACCATCTGCCGTGTGTAGAGGTACACCTGGAGCACCTCGGGGATGGTCATCAGCTCACACGAGATCGCGACCACAGGCACCTGCTTCTGCTTGGCGAATGACAACTCCTCCATGCAGACGTTGCTCTTCTCGTATCCTGTGCTGAGCACGCAAACGACGGCCGACGCGTGCTCCATCACTTCCATGGACCGCTTGCCGTCATCACTCTCGTCACGCATGTACACCGTGATGTAGTGCTCCTCGATGCCGATGCGCACGCGGTCGGCGAACTTGCGAAAGATTGGGTCAAAGGACAGCACCACGTCCACGCACCCACCGGCCACCTTGACGGCGTACTGGAGCTCAGCGGACGCGCAGCACTCGACGGCCTTGCGCCCGAGCCCGTTGACGGCGTATAGGTCCGCCTTGCCCTGCTTGAGCAGCGCCAGCGCGAGGTCGCGGTGCCCCAGGCGCAGCGCCAGGTGCAGACACGTGTCCTCGTACTCGTTCAGGATGCACGCATCGATATCCACGCCGTGCTGGACGAAGAGATCGACGCATGAGCCGTCGACGAGTCCGCCAATAACGCCAAACGCGAGCGGCGTGAGGCCGTCCACGTCGAGCACCAGCGGGTCCGCTCCATGTACGAGCAGCTCCTCAACCGCGCTTGTGTTGTTGTGCCGCGCTGCCCAGTGCAATGGCGTCCGTCCAAAGCTGTCTCGCGCGTCCACGTCGGCGTTGTGCTTGATGAGTTCCGTGATCACGGAGCGTCTCCCCATAACAGACGCCCAGTGCAGCGGCGTGCGGCGGTGGACGCCGACCTGGTATTCGCCCAGCTGGTCGGCGTTGATGCCCCAAGTGAGTAGGTGCCGGACAGTTGCCAGGTCTCCGGCAGCGGCGGCCTCGTGCAGCGGTGTGAGAGCGACGTCAGCGCCCCAGTCCTCCAACACGGACGCGAGCTCCCGTCGGTCCTTGAGCTGCGCGCGCTGCAGCACCGTGGTGCTCATGGCGTTACCTTTACCGGGCACCACGAGGATGTTGGCGCGGTGGCGGATGAGACACTCGATCACATCCGTCGAGTCACAGAGAAAGACGGGCGTGACGCGCATTGAGTGCGAGAAGAAGCTCGTCTTGGCCACCACATCCAGGTTGGCGCCGTAGCGCACGAGCATGTCGATGACCTCGGTGTGGCCGTTGGCCACGGCGTTGTGCAGCGGCGAGCCCAGCACATGCGTGATGTTCTTCATGCGCAGCTGGCAGATCTCGTAGAGCAGCTGCAGGTCGAAGGACGCGCCGGCGATCTTGTCGAGGAAGTTGGGGTTCAAACCGGCCTCGAGCAGGATCTCGACCATGCGCACGTCGTCCTGGCGGCACGCCACGTGCAACGGATTCCGCGTCGAGCGCGCGAAGGCCCAGAATACGAGCATCGGCGTGTTGTACATGTCGAGCAGCAGTAGCTGGAGCTTCACCTTCGAACCCAACACACGCTCGGCGTGCGCAAAGAGCTGTTCGACCTTCTCATGGTCGCCCTTCGCCACAGCCTCGTACAGCGACGCGCGCAGCTTTGGGGCCAGACCTTTCGCAGTCGAGCCCAGCTGAAGCTTCTCGTCGTCCGAGATGGAGCTGTCGACGTTCGGGCGCAGCAGCCGCGCCTGCACGTCGGCGCTGCCCGCCATCACAGATTGTTGGTGGACACTGCTTGAGCGCGAAGACTCTTCGTTCAATGCCACGTTAGCCGGCTGGTCTTCTTCTTCGAGGCCAGCGCCCAACTGAAGCTGCTGGTGCGTGCGCAGGCGGTCGAATTGGATCGTCTGCTGGATGATACAGAGCGCAGCGAAGATCGAGAGGATGGTGGTCGTGTCGGACAGGTGCTCGTTCCACATTTCGTCCAACTCGCTGTGCGCCCAGAAGACGCCGATGAGAAGGACCACGACCCAGGTGAGCGAGATGGTCTGGAAGATCATGATCACTTCGCACACGCAGAGCACGAACATGCGGCGCAGACTAAACTCCTGGCGCCCGTCCCGGTCGGCGCTGTACACTGCGAGGCGCAGGAATGAGAGTGAGCTTGTGCGGTTGTCGTTGCGGTGCATCGAGCCATAGTTGTGGAAGATGCTTGTGCTGCCAGCATTGTTGGTTCTCCCGCTCTCGTCCTCGTTGCCGTCTTGGCCGCCGCGCGCGTAGAGTGGAACGCCGGGTAGCGCCGCGACGCCCAGCAACACGTTGAGCACCTGGAGCACGATCCAGATCCAGACCACGAACGATTTGTCCTGCGCGAAGACACAGAGCAGCGCGAGCGAGAGAAACGAGCAGAGCGTCGAGAGCGCGAGGCGGCCCGTGTAGTACGTGTTGGCCCACTGGAAGTACGCGTCCACGCCCCGCCAGAGCGTGTCTGTGCGCGTGGGCGGCGGCATCCCTGTGGTCGACATCCGGCGCGGCGGGTCCTTCATGGCTCTTCCCCCGTCACGCGCAGTGGCGTCTGCATCTGCGACCTCCATCCAGCAGCAGCAGCAGGAGAGAGGTTATCTCGTGTTGTCTCCTGATTTTCTTGTTGGTGTGTGTCATGTTAACTTATTTTGACACCCATCCGTACTGTAACACCTCGATTAGTAGCTCACGACAGGGACGAATGGGCTGTTGTTCAAGCTCGTGTGGAGCTCCCAAATCCTATGTGCATTTGAATTAAAATGATACTTCAATAAAAAAAAATGAAGCTGACTGATGACCATGCAACGCTTTTCTGAAATCCGCACAATGCTCAGACGTCGAATTGGAATAATTTCGGGATTTTAATTGTTTCTTAAATATTTGAAGAAACTTGAAAACGAAACAACTAAAATATGAAATGAACGTTAAAGGGCGTTAGAAAGTCACTGAAGATTGAGAACAAGACTACTTCATTATAATTACAAAAGTAATACGCACTTTAAAAGCATCAAAAGCTGCAACATTTCCATTGATAGCAACGTTTCCGTTCGATTTGTCGCACTTGGGAAAATGAGCCGACATGTCCGACTTGATTACAGTTGGGTCACCCCATTTCATTTTACAGGAATGAACAGGTTTGCACATTTTATATATTTCCATATGTGGCCTGATGTTTGTTTGTAAAGGTAGGATGGTCGGACCTGGCAGATGGGTCGGCCCCAAGCATTCATAAAGAAATACATGTAAGAAAAAGGTTATTGAAATTCCATCTTTGACTTGATATTTGTAAGGGCTCAACCACTCGCATCCCGATCGTTCATGGCGCATATATTTTTCATGTGGCGCATATTATTTTCATATGGCGCATCCTTCCATTTCTCCAACACGGAAGTCAGGAAAACAGAAAAGCACCAGTTCGGGACGACCTCGCTTCTCACTTCCGCATCTTGATTAAAAACTGCTGCCTACTTCGACGATTACTTTTCATGATACAAAATCGGCCGCCAGCCAACCATGGAGAGAAACGGAGCAAACCCGAGAGGAACAAGACAGCGGACTACGTGCGTGAGCAGCAAACGCAGGAGGAAGAAGAGCGAACAAACAACCAGGAAACAAGCAAGAAGACACGCGGACAGAGACGCACACAGATGGCCAAGCGCGTACGAGCCTCTGCCAGTAACAACCAGAAGACAAACATGGGTAGCGACAGCACGGACCGCGACGCCGAACTGTACGACCTCACGATCGCGCCGTTGCCGCAGGACGAGAACGCCGACGCAGCCGAGAAAGCGGCGGTAGCCGCGCGCGTGGCCACGCGCTCGCGAGCCACAGGAGCACAGGTGCAGACAGGAGGAGAGACAGCGACGGCGAGCAGCAAGGGGAAGAGTACGTCTGTGTTCGTTATTTGAAGTGAGTTTCATGTGTTGTAGGTTGAGGAAGAAGGCTGATGAATGTATTGGTTTGTTTCATTTTTATTGTAGGTCCAGCAGCAGTAGCGCAGGCCAGTGGTAATACTTCGTCTTCGGCGGACAACAAGCACGTGATGCTGCCGGCGTTCCTCTCCAAGACGTTTGAGATCTTCAGCATGCAGGAGTTCGCGACGATCTGCGGCTGGAACGCGAGCGGCGACACGATCATCGTGTCGCAGCTCGAGGCGTTCGTGGCGCTCGTGCTGCCGCGCTTCTTCAAGCACCGCAACTTTCCATCGTTCGTGCGCCAGCTGAACCTCTACGGCTTCCATAAGACCGTGCTCGACTCGAAGCGCCTCGAGTTCCAGCACCCGTACTTCAAGCGCGACCGCCCCGACTTGCTGCACTACATCAAGCGGAAGGTGTCGTCTGGGAGTTCGTCGTCGCAGCAGCAACAGCAGCAAGCGCTCGTAAACACGTCGGCGCAGAACTCGCGGCTGGAAGCGCATCGCGAGATCTCGGACAACCTGCTGCGCGAGATGAAGGAGCTGCGCCAGCGCAGCGAGAACATGGAGAAGCGTCTGCGTGAGCTCGAGATCGACAACGCCGTTAGTCTTGTTGTACTATGTGTTTGTGCTGTGACCCTGTTTATCAGCTGACAACGTGCAATTGATAATTTACAGATCGTGCGGAGCGACAACCTGAAGTTGTGGAAACATCTGGAGACCGCGAAGGACAAGCAGCTGATCATGCAGGAGAAGCTTAAGAAGATCATGTGGATCCTCTTCCAGATCTATCGCGGCAAGCAGGGGATTCCGAAGCTTTCGAGCAACGGTGACTCGACGAACGTCATCAGCGAAGAGTACGTGGCTTGCTGTGTCATGTGTGGCATTCTGTTTTTGTTGTGGAAAGAAGGATTTCTGGTTCTTTTTCTCATTGCGAAATGGCTCGCTCGCGCTGCATTTTCCCCTGCGCTCGTGTGTTTTGATGCGAATGATTTGCTTATGTCAGTTATATCAACAGTAGCATGCTCGGCCCGAAGGAGTTCCGCGAAGTACTCCGGTACCTGGCCATGGACGAGCCGCCGCTGCTCTCGAGCTCCGCGAACACGGCTGTGGAAGTGGCGACACCGGGCTCGCGCAAGCGCAAGTTTGTTGAAGTGCAGTCTGACACGCCGGACGAGTTTGGCAACCAGCTCTACAAACTTGGTACGTTAATGTGATGTTGATTTTGGTAGATGATTCGTACACGCAGAAGCTAACACTTTGATTCTCTATTTCATTGCCCACAGAGTCACCATCGGTTGTTCAAGTCGCGTCACCGCTCATAAACAACTCATCAGCGATGACGTTGGCCAGCAACTCGTCGTCGTCGCTGCCCGCTGCGCCGGCCCCTGCTGACTCCTCAAACAATGTGCTGAGTATCTTCTCTCCCAACGCGAACGGACCGCGCACGGAGTTTTCAAACAGTGACTTGAATGCGCTCATCGCGAATGCCATGTCGTCGACGCTCACAAACTACAACAACGCGGCAGCAGCAGCAGCAGCAGCGGCTGCTGGAAACACGGGAGAGCAGCAGAATGGGTACACAGCAAATGGTGAAAACGGCGGCAATTCGTCAGCAGACCAGCTAGACTTTATCGACGACGACTTGCCGCTGCTGAGCGACTCGGAGAGCTACAACTTTGGCGAGGGCGAGGAGGTATTAGTCGAATTGCTGTGACTATCTAGCTTACAATTGGCGTGGTAGTTGTTCACCCACTATGCTGTTGTGACGTTTGTGATTGCGATGCGTTCTAGCAGCAAGTCATGAAGAAGTTGGAGGATTTTGAGACGTCGCTGCTGGACGAGTACGACGTCGGGTGCCTCGACACACTGCTGCAGCAGCTGAAGAACTCGTCGATGGGGAAGCCTGCAGCGGGTGTCTCGGTGATCGACCCAGAAGAAATTTTTGTCGGCGGCCCGGACGACGGATCGCCTCGCAATGCGTAGACTCTGTGATATCTTTTTTCAGCCGGGCTGTCCAGTTATGAATGGGAAGACCAAACAAACAACGATTTCCTGAGCGACGAGCGACGAGCAATCCCAGTTCAAGAGACTGATCAAGAAGCAAAGAAAAAAAGCGAGCTCGACGTGATCCCACGTACATATCTGGACCCGACCTAGCGAAGAAGCTTTGGACGCGACCTAGTGCCCAAGCGACTGCATCTTCTATTTTTATCAAGTTACCGTCAAGACGCCGCGATGACCAGCGCTCGTCTGTCGCCAGCAGGTGACGAGTGTGCGTCTCGCGGCCACTGCCACACTGTTCTCTCGAGCCAAGAGACAACAACAAGAGAGTCGAAGATGCTTCAATAAATATTTGAGGCAGTGAAATATCGAGGGCGACGCCGCGACGACCAAGCCGACGCGCGTAGCAAGAAGCAAGCGAGCCCCTCGTATCAATTGTTCTTTTTTCTATTTAATACAAAAAGAGAGGTGGATAAAGTGAGTATATCAACCAACACAACACCAGCAGCCACACATCATGCGCTTCATGCATTCATGGAGCTCTTCAATAGTCACGGTGGCGCTCAGAGCTGCTCGAATGGCGCGAGTGTGAAGGCGACTTGCTGCTGTAGCCATCTCTATGGGCACCACCACTCACAGTAGAGTACTGTGCTCTGTCTCTAGATGGTACTGGTGTCCGCTGCGATTGCTGCTGTGTGGCGTCCAGCGCCTCGCGCAGGCGCTGGATCTCCTTGTCCTTGCGCTTGATCTCGTTCTGCGCCGTGGCGAAGAGCTTGGACATGTTGGCCTCGAGTGTCTGATTCGCCTGTCCGAGCTGTTGATTCTGGCTTTGCAGCTGCGCGAGCTCCCTGCGCAGCGCTTCATTCTCGCGCTCGGCCTTGCGCTGCAGGTCTACAGCCTCTTTCTTCTCCAGCGCGCTCGTGGACGTGTCCAGGTCGCTGTACAGGTCGTCGCTCATCGTGGCTTGTGTGTCGTTTTTTATTGGCAGTTTGACAAAACCAAATCGGAATTGGTGAGCACGCACAGTGGAAACATTCCAATGTTCAAAATTGGCGCCAATTTTGCCAATTGGCAAAAATGGACTCGCGATGCGTCAAGTTCTGGGAGGACGGGCAGGAGCTCATCAAGAGCTCAGCGGTGGCCGATGCATCACGACTCGGCAGTACGCTGGGCAAAATCCACAAGGAGCTACGCATCATGGCGCGCTTCCTGCAGAAAAACCAGGCGTCGCGTTTCAGTGACAACGCGCAGCAGAAGCTCGTGGACGCCATCGCGGCCTACGTCACGCTGTGCAAGCAGCGCATGCCAGTGCAGACGAACAACGACCAGCAGCTCGTGGAAGCTGTCTTTGGAGTCGTGAAAGACGGACTCGCGATGCCCTTCAACGTCATGGGCACCAAACAGAAGAAGCGCCTGATGAAGTGGTACAACGAACTCATTGGTGTCGTCCCGGACGCGCTCGCGGCCGAAGAAGGCGTCGAAGTGCCTAAACCAGTCGAGTGGAGCGTGCTGGGCCTTGATGAAGATGATGGATACCTTTCGCTCATGGACGATACCACTGGCGCCACGTGCGAGACCTTCCAGGTCAAGAAGAAGAGCAAGGAGTTCAAGCAGATCCAGAAGGGACTCGAGAGCGCCGATGTGTTCGTCACGACGCTCGGCGAAGAGATCATCGAGATCCGAGTCGTAGCAGAAGAAGAGCAGAAAGATGATACATAGATAGAGAACCAAAGTTCATATAGGCATAGAATACCAGAGGTACATAATGGCCCACTCATAATTGTGGCTGCAAACCATCATAGAGTCTGTCTTTCACCGAGTTAACTTGGTCCAACGGATTAGAGCCCAGCGCCAGCGTTCTTCTGTTGGCTCTCGGTCCAAGCTTTGGCGATTGTGCGCTTCATCTCTTCGTCGCCTTCGTCATACATATTCTACAATAGGAGCAGCACAAACAGTCAGCAGGCCTAGTCGCAGTATTATTCAGGTAGTTACAATAAGAAATATCGCACCTTCATCATGTCCATGATCCCGGCGGCAGGGTCATTAGTGTTCGTCTTGAGCGACTTGCCCGGGTTCTTCTCGGTCAGGTTCATCCAGGAGTGGTTCTTGTCCGCCTTCCAGAGCGAGATCGTCACGCGATTCTTCTTCACGCGGAAAGAGCTCTTGGTCGGCACGATGTCCTTGTCCAGGTACGTCTTCACGAGCCTATATGATCACGAGCGAGGTGAATACGCTACCATTCAATGAGCCGTGAGCTAGAGATTTTCGTACCGGTAGTTTTTTCCGTGAAGATCGAGAATCTGTTGAGTATCCACACATACGGGAAGGCATTCGAGTTAGAACGATGGGCCTAAGTTGAAATAGTGATGTGCCAAACCATCAATACCTTGAGATCAAACGACGTCTTGGTGAACTTGCAGGACACGTTCTCCTTCGGAAGGTCTCCGACGCCGTCAATACCGGACATAACGTACACCGACACCTTATCTTTTCCGTAGCCTAGCAGTATTCGCATCAGACAACCCATTAGTACACTAATTTACAAACAAAAGTCATGCATAGAAGCAGCACGTGATGTAGCCGTTACCTTCATCTTCCCAGCCAAAGCGCGAGATCTCTGTGTACACGTTCAGATCGTCCACCTCGCTGCTCTTGGCAACGTGCGCAGCAGTAGAGTGCTTCACTGGTGCCGGCACTGGAGACACAGGCATCTGCTCTTCCTTGATATCATCGGCAGCAGCAGCGGCGTCTTCCATGGACACATCCGCATCAACCGCCGCTGCGGAGGCGGCGAGCGCCTGCTGCTTCTCGTTCAGCAGTCGTGTGAGGTCGCGCACGTTGCCCGGTGCCTTGGCCTGCGCTAGTAGCTTCTGCAGCTCGATCACTTCGACGCTCAGTGCGCTGTCGTTGCGCGCCATCGTTCTCGTTCAATGCTTGCGTTCCGCGGATCTTTTCGCCAAATGGCACATGCAATGGAGCTGTTCAGCAGTATCATCATGCCGCTTTGCTCGTTGGCAAGCGTTCTAGAAAGTCAGATGCAACTCTTTTCATTTTCAGCCAATAATAGAGATCGATATGTGAGATACTCTTTATTTTAGCCAATGGATGTACTATTGAGCCAAAGAAAGCTCTTCACTTGGCGTGGACCACACCAGCGCGGGCTTTTTTCGCGCGTCCGTGTTTGTTTAGTTTCAAGGCAAATTGAGCTCGACGATGACAATGCAAGAAGCAGCCAGCGGTGCGCGCAACGAGTGCGGCGGCGGCGGCGGTGCTGGTGACGTTGCCACCATCCCCTCGTCCTTCGCGATGCCGTACGCGGATGCAGTGGTAGCGCGCACCCTACAGCAGCAGGCGGCGGCGGCAACAGCGGATGACGACACGGACGACGACGCCACGATGGACGAGTTTCTGCCGCCCGAATCACCGTCTCCGACCGAAAATGAGGACGCGCCTATGAATGCAGACGAAGAACCAGCCGCAGCAGTAACAGTAAAAGAAGACCCGCTGCTGACTATAGCCCAACCAACAGATGCAGAAGAAAACAGCGAGAGTAATGAAGGGCCGATACAGGAGAAGTCCATGGACACTCCATCGACGGCGCCAGTGAAAGTGACAGTGGCTGAGACGAAGAGCGCAGGTGGTTCGCGTGCGACAGAGACTGGTGAGACGAGCGTTACCATGGAGGCGAAGAAGAGCTTGGCTGGCGCTATTCCGAACATCATACAGAAGCTACAGGCGAAGAAGGCCGAGCTGTTCGACGGTACGTACGCTCTGCGCATGAAGATGACTCTGTGCGTAATTCACTTTGCTGACCTCTCAATTTGCTGAATGTGTGAGTAGCACTGGCGATTCCGCGATGTCACCCGTGTGGTAAGGACGGGAAGCGCGTATCTGCCGACCAGCGGTGCCTGGACGTCGACTGCCGGATGCGCAACGTCTCGATCTGCTCCGCGTGCTTTGACAAGTCCCACAAGACACAGGAAGAGCGGCGGCATCGGCAAAGCGTGGTGTCAAGTACGCAACTCCTGATCCCATATTGATTTTTGTGCCAACGCGGGGCTAATGCGTATCGTTTACTGTGCTATGGTTATTATAGATTGTCCGCAATGCCAGATGGAGCGCGTCGTGTTCTATTGCGCAGACTGCGACCTGTCGTTCTGCACGCCCTGCTTCGACACCATCCACAGCTTACCAAAGGTGCAGCAGCACCGTAAGTGCTTCATGGAAGGTATGTTCGGGCCACTCTGCCGATTATATCCATGAGTGCACGTATCTGCAATGTCGAATCTTTCTCACACACCCTTCTTTGCATTTACATTCTACTAGGCGCGTCTGGTTCCATGCTCTCAAAGGCGAACGGATCGAAAAAGTTTCGGTTGTCCATCGCAGAGATGCTCGCGGCAGGGGCGGCAGCAGTGACGACTGCGAGGACGGAGCTGCGCGAAGCGCAGAGCATAGCTCTGGAGCAAGACAAGGCTATCACCACAGCAGCAGCCATGCCCAGTCCCGCAAATGCGTTTTCATCCTCCTCATCTTCACCGACTGCTTTGCAAAATAACAAGAGCACCGCGTCAACGGCACCATCAGAGAACCAGAAGGAGCTCCAGGCTGCGCGTGAAGCGAGAGAGAAGCGGAAGCGGGAGCCGACGAACATTGACATCATCCTGGTCGATTCCGACTCTGACTTCGAATCCGATGAAACTTCGCGCATTTACAAGGCGACTCGAGGAACTTTTGGAAGCCTCAAGCCTCTCACTTCCAACCAAAAAGCTGCCGCTGCAACAGCAGTGTCAGCATCGATTACACAGGCAACCGAAGCAGCTCGAGCGACTACCAACCGGGCGGCCAGCGCACAGCAACAACGGACCTTGTGCATGGCCGCAGGAATGCAGCAGAAGAGGGAACAAGACGTCTCTCTCACCCAGGCCCAGTCGCAGCGGAATGGTCACTCACTGTCGAGAGGGAACTCGCAATCGGTACTTTCAAACTCGTTGAGCTCTCCGAAAGCGAGTGCGAGCAGCTCCAACTTCACTCGAAGGCCGAGCCAAACGCAACAACAGCAACAGCAGCAGCAGATTCCTTCGTCCCAGTCGATGGCCATTGAACCCTATCACCAACCAAGCGTCAATGCTTATCCCCCAGCCGTGACCGTGAGCGTTGGACTGCACAACCTCGGAATCCGCCAAGTGGTCAGCTCGAGCGCCTACGAGACTGAGAACAGCTCCACGCTCAACGGCATGGACTCGGAGATGAGAGGGATGATGCAGTCTCCACCAGTGACCGAGCCACTCACGACGTCGTACCTGCCGCAAGCAGCGTCTTCTGTGCCAGTGACCACCGCGATGCCTCCTGTTCAGTTAGCGGACGGCTGGGACTATCTTGACACCAGCAACAATGTTGGTGTATCACCAGCAACAAATGGTATGGGGCCAGGAGGAGTAGGCGTCCACACACCCACGGGTGGCATGCTATTTGACAATGGCAATAGCGGCGGCGTCAACGGATTCGTGATGGAAAATGGCAATGGTGGTGGTGACATGCCGTACATGGGGATACCGTCGATCGCGGCCATTGCTACCGTGACAAGCAACAACCTCGTCACAACAACACCGTCCAACTGGATGGCGAACCCGCTCGAAGACATCCTGTACGACCGCTACTACCAGATCAACCTATACACGGTCAACATGGAACAGAACATCATGATCCTCAACGCGCGCATCGTGCAGGTCTCAACACAGAACCTCCAGGCCGCGCAGCAGCTGACCGTGACGCTCCAGAAGCAGCAGAGCATGGTGTTGAAAGCCCAAGCGAATCGCCTGAACGCACTCGTCGCGCTGATCGTCCAGTCCCATGGCATCATGCGGAAAGTGAAGCGGCTGCGCATGGACACGCTCTGCGATATCCCGCAGGTCGCGACCGCGAGCCACAAGAAGTGCGTCGAGCTCTCGCAGCAAATCGCGCTGTACGCGAATAACGTGGCGACGCTGCACCGGCAGATGGCCATAACACTCGACTCGGCGAACGCAATGAACCCGAACGCGTTCCACCAGAACGTGTCGGCGATCAACCAGTCGATCCAGATCAACGAGCAGTCGATCGCGGGTTGGAAGGAGGAGCGCGAGAACGAGATCGTGCGCATTGTGCAGTACACGACATCGGTACGCGAGGAGCTCAAGCGCGCGTTTCACCAGCAAAAGCCGCCCTCCGGTGCTTCTTCGTCGTCAGCGAGTTCGCAGCAGCAGCAGAACTGGCAGAGGCAACAGTCACATCCGCAGCAACACAACGGTTACCACAGATAAAGAGACGAAGCGACTAACTTGGCGTGCATCGGTGTCGTCAGAATCTCCAACGAGGGGTGGAAGCCTTTTAGGCAACACGCGATCAGATCACGTGCTACACGAATACCAAGAAAGAGGAAGCTGACAGTCACCAGTGGACATCGCCAGTAGTGTTGTACTAGTAGCAGACACGGCGGGGATGCTCAGACGACTCCGGAAGCGTTGAGGCCCGAATGACGATTTCGACTGATGGCTGCAGATCATACACTTAGGAGCGAGAAGCAACAACGAATGTGAGAAGGCTGATGGTACCAAGAAGGCAGCAAGAGAGAGAGAGAGTAAATAGCAGCATTATTTAACGCACTAGCTCTGACAAACAATATCGGGCGTGCTTGCTACCCGTGGCGATAGATGAGGAAGCCGATCTGCCCAAGGAAGAAATACAGCATGCTGCATTTTCAAGACACACACGCAAGGCACGCAAGCTCGTCAGTTCAACGCCAGCAAGAGTAAGAACATGGACTGCTGTATGGTGAGCTCTCACCGTTTGACCTCGTGCGAGACGAAAGATCCGAAAGACTTGCCGACGATGACGTGCCACGCACCGGTCTCGATCTCCTCGACCTCTTTCTTGATCTGCTGCGCGACCTCGGTGAAGTGGTTCTTCTCACCCTTGTAGAGCGCCTTGAGCGCGTTCGTGGCGCTCGTGAGGATGAGCTCCTCGAGTTCCTTGGACGTGTCCTGGTACACGATGCGCAGCACGCCGACCGACACGTCGTCCTTCTTCTGCGCCTTTGACATGGTTCTTCGAGGTGGGGGTTCGGATTTGCTAGTGCGTGTGTGACAGCTAGGTGACTTTTCGAACCGACCAGCAGCTCTAATGCGGACAGAGGTGAGAAGCCGCCTCGGACTGACCTTTCAGGGTCCACTCGAAGTTTATTCCAGATAGACAAGGGCCAGGCTTTGGGCGAACGATGCCACTGCTGCACGAGCAGGACGACAAGTGGACGGTGCTAGATGCGCTGGTGCGCCACACGGTGCACTGTGTTCTCTTCCAAGATCCGGCGAAAATAGAGTCTTGCAGAGGCAAACTTGAGCAACAGGTGACGGGGACTAAGGTGGTCTGCGATCCTGAAACTCTGCCAGCTCTCCTACTGAATCCAGTCAAGAGCATGAATACTGATGATGCCAGTGCGCAATATACTTCCTACTGCAAGCGCGTACTCGAGTGTCAGCACTGGACGAACGCTCAGCTGCAGCAGGAGAAAAGAGCTCTGAAGACATATCTTCAGCTACACTATCAACACAACAGCCAGCAACAGCGTAAGAAGCAGACCCAAGTCTCAACTGAGCTCTACTGCGCCTATGAAGCTTACGCGCTAGTCAAACTCTTTCACTTGGAGCGCAAAGCAATCAACAATGCGGCTTTCACGTCGTCATTACAGCAGCAGAAACCCAGCGACAAAGACAGGTTCCTGCTGGTGCTCCATGTGCAGCTGGAGCTCTACAACAAGTACTTTGAACACGCCCAGCAGCGCAAGGTGCGTTCTTTGCCTCCACCTACTCATATGATGGCTTTACTAACAGCGTTGGTATGTATTTGTGGATGTTAAAACCGCATCCCGCAGGCTCAGATCCGCTGCGAAGATGACGTCCAGCCCATCGAGACGCTCTATGCGTTCTTCTGTGAGCATCAGCAGCAGCTGAGCTGAGCTTACCTTACACGTAGTTGCTGTAGGTCGGCATGAGGTCCGTCTTCTTCGAGTCGAGGCACGGGACCGCGAGCCACGCATAGTAGAAGGCAGCACCGCCTAGCATGTGCATGCAGCCTTTGACGAATCCCACACCGCTCAGCGCACTCGTACTCACATTCGCTTCTCCTCCATTGTTAGTGTCCGAGACTGGCTGATCTCCTTTGACGCCAAAGTAGATAGGTACTCCGCCCGCGAGCGCCGCCGCCAGTAGGAAGATGAGCGCGAGCTTGGCTTTCTCTTTGTTGATCGGCGCAATCGATTTGTCCGTCGAGAGCACGCGGCGGTAGGCGACGCCCGCGAGGTAGCTGGCGATGAGCAGCACCTCGTAGACGGTCGAGTCCCAGCCGTCCTTGGCCTTCATGAGCCACGCGAAAGCAAACGCTACGTAGCGCAGCACGATGTTGCGGTCCTCGTCCTTGAAGCCCATGAGGTGCACGCAGAGCAGCAGGAAGTAGGTGATCGAGAGCACGTCCGAGATGAAATGCCACTGGAGCTCGCGCAAAAAGAGCTGCGCCTGGAAGGCCTCGGCCGCATTGAAGCAGAACGAGATGCAGAGGTGGAAGACGCCCACGAACAGCTCGAAGTGTCGGTGGTTGCGCTTCATCACGCCCAGCGCCGGCACCATCGCGGCGTCCGTGAGCGCCAGCAGACAGAAGCGGAGGAGCTCGAGGAGCGCCATCATGCGTCTTAGTGTTGTGCTTGCGTGGAAATAGGAGCTCTTGTGTGTGCTGGACTAACTGAAACCACGCCCAGATATCCGAATCTATTTTTATTGACCAATCAGAGTACGCATCACTTATTTGTAACCAATAATTTAAAATGTACTGCGCTAAGTACGAATTCTGCGTGTAGCTCTTCAACTTTGGATGACTCGACGAGGTTCAGCGCCTCGACCAGCTGAGGAAGTCTACTGCACGATCGCATGCACTCTCTGTGAGCCACACATACGACAGCTTTCAGACGCCAATGGGGAGAGCTTTAAGCATGTGTCTGAGCCGGCTTGCTGCCTGCTTGCTTTCAAATGGGCCGGATGAGTGAAAGCCATTCGTGAGCTGTGAAACCAAGGATGCCCAAGCGACGCCCTCTCATAACCGCCCGCGTGTGTTTTGCAGCTGCACGAACGTTCCTTGGTCGGAATTCGCTTCGCGCGTTCTTAGCCGTGTGCTTAGTGAGTGATACCAGGCTCCTCGGTTCGCTCGTGTCGTGTCGTGTGTGGCAAAGTCTCCATTCTTCATCGCGTCAGCAAGCTCCATGACGGACACATCAGTCGAAGCTACCGCCACTACCAATTCCAGTCAAAATGCAGCGCTGCTAGCGATCCTACTCTCACTATGTTCGGGCGTCGCATTCACGGCTGGCGGGCTCTTCGTCTGCTGCAGCACCAGGTTCGCGGACTCAAGAAAGACCAGCAGCCTCGCTTCACTAGCGCTTGTGCTCGCGTTCTCCACGTCTGCTTTCGTTTTCATCAGCGGTGGAGTCGCCGACCTGCTGCCGCTCGTACAGTCCGGATTCGAGCAGCTCGTACTCAAGGAGCATGGCGAGAAGGACGAGATCTCGCCAGACACTGCACGAGGCATGAGTCACCTGCTGGCGACCACCAGCTTTACAGCAGGCGTCTTGCTGTTCTACGGCGTTAGCATGACGGTGCTCAAGCTCACAGGCGCAGCGTCGGCGTGCTATACCGACTTACCAGCCCAGCAACAAAGAGACGAGCTCTCGGGCGATTCGCTGCACCGCATCGGCCTCAATATTGTAAATGCCAGGGCTTCTAGTACGACAACAGAAGCTGAAAACGACGACTTTGGTTTGAATAGCTCCGCCGCCGTGGACTTCGACGTGCTGCAGTCGACTAACCGACCGTGGGACGTACAGTTGAGCAAGAGCTCAAAGAGCAATGCACTTACAGATCCAGATACAAAGTCTCAGTCGACAGCACACGTTCGCGCGAGCGTCATCAGTGGGATCGCCATTGTGCTGCACCACATGCCAGGTACCTACACCGTTTGAAGCAAGAGCATCTGGCCTAGGTTAACTCTTCAACTGATTGTCTGCTGTGTTGTGAGTAGCGGGCTCGATCATCTACGTTGCGGCCATGAATCACTTCTCACTGAGTGAAGTGCTGGCCTTCGCGGTCGTGCTTCACAGCATCCCAGGTAAGAGCATCGAGGCATCGAGCTCAGTGGTCTACTGTAGATGCTAACCATTGACTTGGGCTCTCTGTTTATATTGACGTTCACAGACGGGAAGGCATTCGCATCATCCGTCTACTTTGCGAGCGGCAGCTACGTCCGCGGCCTCGTCTGGTCGCTCCTCTGCTCAATAGGTCGGATCCTGGGCTCTCTCGTTGCTTGGAGCCTTCTTGTGCAAGACGACAAGGGTGCTCTCTCACGCTGCTTCCTCACTGGGATGACTGCGGGAGCATTAGTCGCCATTGGCGTGACGCAGATCCTCCCGACAGCCTGCGCCTGTGCTGGCGGCAGATCCTACGGCCTCGTTCTGGGCGTCGTCCTGGGTTCAGCGCTGCTCGCGCTTCCGAAAGTCTTTGCCGAGTAGCATTGATGAGAACGTATCAAGTTGTAGAAACAACTGCATGCTGAAAAGTCCTACGAACTCTAGCCAGTAGGAAAAGTGACGCAATGAAGATCTTCGAAGGCAAAGCAGTGATAATGAAATGAAGGTGATGTTAACGTATATACAACAGAGACCTTGGAGCTGAAGACTCGAACTCTAGTCAGTCAACAACCGTGAGCATTAGCGTCGTGCGTACGACTGCCTGGAACACGAAGCCCGTGAGGACGCTCGCAGTGATGCGTTGCGTTTGCTTTGGCTCATTCGTGAAGCAGAGTGGGAGCACTTGCGTGACGCACAAGCCCACGAGACTCCCACTCACGACGCTGAAGAGAGAACCGGTGAAGAGCGGAGGGAGTGAGTTCGGCATCATCACTGCGACGTACGCGGCGAGCGAGCCGCCCAGCGGTAGTGAGAACGACGAGACGACACACCACTGGACGGCACGCCAGCGCATGCCTGACGTGTTGGCCACGAACCTCGCGAGCGCCATGCCCTCTGTGAACATGTAGTATTGATGAGGTTGAGGTTTCGATCAGCTCAGGAAGCCTGGAAGCGTACCTGAGAGGTTGAAAAGCGCTATTGCAACTCCGAGAGAGGCGCCCAGCGCCTTTGTCTGGATGGTGGCGATCGACAGAGCAGCACCCACTGAATAAGCATCATTGCCAGTCATCAGTGGAATCGAGTACTAGCAATCCTTTAGGAAGACTCCATTCATTCACGTTCGCGTACCTAGGACGTTCTGTGCCGCGAAGCCCATGATCTTCGCGATGCCGACGTGGTAAAGTCCGTTGCTGGAGGAACTCAGATACCCAGTTGAGGTCACCACGAGGTTGTGGTGGATTTTCTCTTCTCTGTTCACCTTGTGGCGAAAGAGCTCGTCGCACGGCGCGGCATTCTTGTTGTCCAGGGTCATGGTAGAGTGGTGTCGCTTTAAATGCGACGTTGCCCAGCACCAACACACTGCATCAAGCGCACAGGTAGACACTACACCCAGCACAAGCGCGCATGCGGCCATGAACGAGGCACTCGCATGAACTTTGCTCAGTGATAATGACGCATCGCGTTGCTGCAGGAAGAGCTCAAACGGCCGCTGCACCTCCGCAATCAGCTCACTCATGGCACAGCTCAGAACTGCGCCAGACGCAAAACTCATTGCGACCACGAGTGTTTGCTGATCAGAGAGTCGCGACCAGCGCCTGCTGTAGGTCACGAGTGCGCCGATGGAGATGGCTGCACTGGTGACGCATGTGAGCACGATGCCAAGGAAGACAGTGGGCTTGGACGACATGGCCTGCACGAGAGAGTGGCTGTCCGGCATCGTGTTGTTCTGTTGTGTCGAGAGCAGGAAGCTGCTGAGTGTGAATGAGGGGGTGCCCTAAAGAAAACTGAAAATGAGCCATTCAGATTTTCTGGTGCGTTTCAGCCGTTGGGGGGAGGGGAGAAGAAAAATCGCCGTTGGGAAGAGGAGTGAAGCCATTTGTGAAGCTACCATAATAGTGGAAAAAGGTTAACTTTCACATATCAGTTGGTGCGTCATGGAAATCCTGTGGAAATTAGTTCTCACTTACTCTCATATACTCCTGGACTCGCCTCTTCTTGCACATCTCAACGTGTACACCATGGTTGTGAGGAAACACTATCTATTGCTAAATGAATCCTTTGACACAGAACAACAGAACATTCATGTTGAGATCGATCACGACAACCTTTTTGCCTCTCACGGGTTCGTAGTTGACGGCCTCGACGATGTAGGCCTCGCTGCATCTTTTTCTTCACTTGGAGTACCCGTTTGACAATGACAACCTCTCGCTTCAGGAAGATGTTGCTGCAACGCCATCAGTAACGGTCTGGTGAGCAAACTTGTAGCTGAGCGCGCAAAAGTACTTTAAGTTGATCTTATAGAAACTGACCCGGGCGCTGTCCTAACAATTGACGAGGTCACCCTTCCTCATGTACGCGCTTCGTTTTCTCATTTTCTTCATGATGCAGAAACAGACGAGCAACGCGTGACGAAGTGGCGTCCAAAACCACCACCAACGCTTCCACGGACTGGCCTACTCTATAGCTTCGTCGTGCAAGATGCCGAATGGTATTTACTAGGAGACTACCATCTAGGTGGGATCCCACACCACCGAAGCGTGCACATGGAAAGTGGTCGAGCCATCACTCACTACCCGGGGTGATGTCTGGCGATTCGCCGGGTCAAGCCAAACCGAGTCCAATAATGGATGGCTTTTTGGTTTTTAAGTTTCCAACCCGCTTCACTCGGTCAGAGTGGCTCAGTCACTCGATGGCGCAACACAACCTCCGCTACAAACGTGCGCACGGTGAGGTCGGATCTGGCAACGCCTAGGAAACGATGCGGCACGTCCAGAAGCTGCGCGAGAGGATTGTGCAGTTTCATCCTAGCGATGCTTATAGCATGGATGGGACTGCTCTATTCTAGCGCGCACTTCTGTCTGTCTGTACCGCGCGCCAGCACTGAAGCAAGACAAAGCGTGTGTTACGATGATCGTGGGAGACAACGCGAGCGGAACTGTTCAGCTACCACTGCTTTTCTGGGAGAGTCTGCAAAGCCTCGTTGGCTTTTGCAAAAGCCAGATGACATCGAGTACATTAGGACTTTGAAAGGATGGATGACTGTTGCTGTCTTTCAACAGTGGCCCACTGAGCTGAATGAGCGCATGAAGAGCGAGGAGAGGCGTGTGCTTCTTCTAGTAGAACACGCACCAAGCCAAGGCATCAGCGGCATGGACATGTGGAGTGTCAAGGTGCTCAAGTTGCCACCAAATACCACAGCACTCCTTCAACCCATGGACCAAGGTGTGATTATAAGTTTGAAACACGAGTATCGGAGTTTGAAGACAGAGGTTGTGGTGGCGCGTTTTCTAGACGATGACAAGGATTTCTACAATACGACGCTACTTGACGGCGTTGAAATGTGCCTCGAGAGCTGGAACAGCGTGTCTGCAGAAGCGATCAAGAGCTGCTGAGACCACGCAGTTGTTTGTCGACAGGTCAAAAATCAGTTGTCTGTCAAACCAAGAAGATTAACCTAAATCAGCTCACTTTGGAACCTTCACAATCACGAGTGCTCCAGAAACTAAATCTCCTGTCAAAATTGGATATATCAGGCGTCCGGTCAACGCGCTCTGGTCTGTAAAACCATACCAAGATGGAACAGAACTGATGCTGACGTGCTGCATGTAAACGCTAACTCGGTTCCATTTTTGTAGGCGTTGAAGCTATGGTCGCATTACAGCACTTGCACATATTTGTCCTGTGCGATTTCGTTGGTCGCTTTTTCAACGGAGCCCATTCCACATTTATCCGCAAGATGCTCAGACCTCCATCCTAGAAACCCTCCTGAAATCGATATCTATTTTCAAAGGGACCCGCTGAATGCGTGTTTTCCGTTCGGAAAGCTCAACCTGACATGATCGCCGTTCTCGATGACGACGAATGTATCCCACTCGCACTCACAGACGCTCGCTCCCTCGGCCGCTCATTCGCGATTTCCATCCACTCTCAGCACAACAACAACAAACACAGGACCAGCCCATATCACGATGACCGACTCTGCTCAGCGCCGCGCCATCGTGCTGGACGGCAAGGCCACGAGCGCCAAGATTCAGCAGGACGAGCTCACGCCCGCGTGTGCAGCGTTCCTCGAGCAGCACGACCGCCGCGTGGGACTCGCCGTCGTCGTCGTGGGCGCGCGCAAGGACTCGGCTACGTACGTGCGCATGAAGCAGCGCGCGTGCACCGCCGCGGGCATCGAATCCTGGAAAGTGCACATCCCCGTGCCAGAAGACATCGACGTCGTGGATCTGGACGAACGTGCGCAGAAGCAAGTAGTGCAAGAGCTCCTGGACACGATCCAGAAGCTCAACGCGCGCGACGACGTCGATGGCATCATCGTCCAGCTACCACTGCCGAGCTTCTGCGATGAAGACGCGATCCTCGCGACCGTTGCGCCGGAGAAGGACGTCGATGGGTTGCATCCCGAGAGCCACGCCGCGCTCTTCCAGTTCGCAACGAAGAAAGCGGTTCAGCACCAGAAGAAGAACAGCGGCAACCACCATGAAGAAACTGTCGCGTTCAATATCCCGTGTACGCCCGCAGGCTGCATTGAGCTGCTGGACACATACGGCATCTCACTCGAAAGTAAGCGCGTCGTCGTACTGGGCCGCAGCCAGATCGTCGGTCTCCCCGTGTCGTTGCTTTGCTTGCATCGCAATGCTACGATCACGATCTGCCATTCGAGAACGGAAGAGCTGAAGGCCCGAGTGCAGGAAGCCGATATTCTCATCGCAGCGATCGGCCGCGCGCACTTTGTGAAAGGCGACTGGATCAAACCGGGAGCTACGGTTATCGACGTGGGCATCAACGCCGTGGACGACGCAAGCAAGACAGCGGGCTACCGTCTCGTTGGGGATGTTGACTACGAAGAAGCGTCGAAAGTCGCACACGCCATCACGCCTGTGCCCGGTGGCGTCGGTCCTATGACTGTCTCCATGCTGCTGAGGAATACTGTGCAGACCGCGTACCGTCGAAAGCGAGCTGCTGCCAGCAAGAACTCCAGCTGAAAATGTCTTTGCCACTGACTTGAGGTCTTCCAAGTACCAGCTATCGCTTGCGCCTGAAATTGTCAAAGTCCATTTAAAAAAATGAATGCAAACAAGTGCATTGATGGTTGTAATCAATGGTGCTCCATTTCAGGTCATGCACTAGAACTCGTTCTGGTCGGGCTCTTCTTCATCGTCATCTTGACCCAGGAAGCCTTCGTCTTCTGATGAAAAGTTGCCGCTTTCCTCCACGAGCTGCACTTCCTGGTGCAGTTCTTCCCAGTAACCGACCCTTGCGGAGGTCTCGCATCGAGCGGAGTGGGTGTCATTTCCGGTGGGGACCATCGAAGCCGTTGGTGACGGCGGTTTGTAGTAGTAGGACTTCCCAGACGCCTGCTGCTGCTCCAGCTCTGCTTCGAGGGACAGGAGGTCTTGATCTACTCCGTCACGCTGCTTCTGTGCATTAAGCAGCAATCGAGAGCAGCCAAAGTGTCCGTACGCCGCTGCGACTTGAGCCGGGATCTCCCAGTCGTTGTTGAAAGCGGAAGGATCAGCACCGCAGTCGAGCAGGGTTTGTACGACTGCTACTCGACCAGACAGCGCCGCATAGTGCAGCGGAGTGTCGCCACGCTCATCTGTCGCGCTCATGTTTGCTCCATGATTGAAGAGAAGCGAGGTCACTTGAACTGCATTAGTAGAATCTACGCAAAGATGCACTGGTGAGCACCGTAGACTGTCAGCATGATCGATCCATTCGTTGGGGGTGTTCTCGAGCAGCAATGTGGTGATGTCGAAGTGGCCAGAGAGTATTGCCAAGTGAAGAGGAGTCCTGCCATTGACATCACATTGGCGAAGAAGCAAGTGGCAGAACTGCTTCTGAACTCGGTCCTCGGTCGGAAAGACGAACTGCTTTGCACACTCGGCGAAGCCCTTTTCCGCTAAAATATGCAGTGGGGTACGGCCACTGGAGTCGGCATCATGGAGGAGAAGACTCCCATGCGACGTATCAATCTCCGATGCATTGTCCCTAGCACGGAGACTGAATTGCTCGTGAAGATACCCGCAGACCTCAACCTGGTCGAGTTCACATGCTCGATGAAGGACGTTTTGCCCCTTCTTGTTGGTGATTGACCAGTCGGCACCGTAGTCGATCAGCTTCCGCATCAACTCGAGATGCCCGTTGATGGCAAACAACATGAGTGGTGTCTCCCCATGGTCGTCGATTGCGTTCACGTTCACGCGACCATTGTTGATCAGGAACTCGAGCATCTCCAGACGAAAACGATAGCTCTCGGTGCAAAATGCGAGCATGTGCAGTGCACCTCGACCAGTTACCGGATCTAACACTACTGCAGCATTAACACCTTGGTCAAGCAGAAACTGCGCATCCTCGACCGACGCACTCGCCACTGCATCAAAGATAGTCAGCTCCACGCATTCCTGCTGGGCAAACTTGGAAGGTGAAGCCCGCGAGACTGGTGATTCATGACTTCGCTTGTGCATCGACCGGATTCGCCCCATTTTTCGAGTGAGTACGCAGAATCCGGGAAGATCCATCTCATCCACGTCGATATCTTGGTTCGGGTCCTTGGAATGGCCACTTGAGCCTGCAACTGCGTTCTCGATGATCGGTTGCACATCTGCAGCGATTTCCTCCAATGTCTCTTGAAGCTCAAGAGCAGTGTGCGCTCCAGGGTTGAACATCAGCAGCAACTTTCGAGTCATTAAAGAGCTGAATCGCAGACGAACCCCACTATAGCTCTTGGACGTCATCCACGCTTGGCCACGTGAGAACAAGAACTGAAGACTGTCTTCATCGCCACCTGCAGTCTTCGCTTGTCTCTTGATGCAAAAACGCAGTTGCTGTCGGCTGCGGAAGCCTCGATAAGCGCGCTGCACAGCGTGAGCGGCGCAATTGAGGTGTTTGGCAGCGCTGATCCCCTCGGATAGGATAGCTGGTAGCTGATGGCACACCCACTGCTGGAGTTCAAGGCGAAAGCCAAGCCGATTTGCCTGGATTGCCCGCGCGGTTGCCGCTTGGTCAACCTCACGACCATTTTTTGCATCCGATTGCGAGCTAGTATGTTTGACCAAAGCTCCCTCGGCGTTGTGTCTTGTGGCTGTCATTTCCACATAAATGAACCTCTCGAGAAGCTGTTTGCGAGCGCTGACGTAGATGACTCGACACCGATATCCAGCCCATCGCGACTGAATGACGACTGCGGCAGATTCCTGTCTTGATCTGATGAGCCTCCTTATGCTCGCGTTCTTCGCCTCATGAATTAGCTTGTCTTCTTGCAGCTTCACGGCAGCTCGTCTCGCCTTCCACACTCGCTTCAGCCATTGTCCCCAGCAGAGCTGGATCTTTCTCGCAAACCCGCTGAGTCTCAACTCAAACAACCGGGATTCTTCGTGCCGCTTCGCCTCCTTGATACTTGCAAACTGTTGCCGAGTGTAGTAGCCACGCCAGACGGTCTCGATCAAGACTGCAGCATTCACGACTCTGATCTCCTCGCACTTCTTCCGCCACTCCTGCCACTTGCGAAGGATTCGTCGACCACAAACCCTGCGGTGAATTCTGTCGAGCTCAGCAGATATGAATTGTGTACTTCGATACGCTTCAGTCCACTTTCGCCATTGTCGCTGGATCTTTCGAGCGCACACTCGTCGGCGCAGAGTTATTGAATGTGCAGCTCGAGCAGTCTCCGCCTCGAGATATTCCCTAGCCAGCACCAACGCAACTCTTCGGCGCTCCTTCACTAGCATATGCCATCTTCGCCACTTTCGCTGAATCTTCCGAGCGCAAGCATCTCGACGCATCTTGTCTCCTTGCCGAAGTCTCACTACCTCCGCCTCACGACACTCCCTCTCCAGTCTCACCGCAGCCTCGCGACGCTCATTCAATGCTGCTCGCCATCTTTGCCACGTCCGTTGGATCTTTCGGACACATGCTTGGCGACGCATCTGATGCGCTTTCCCGAGTCTCACGAGCTCTGCCTCTAGACACTGGTTTGCTAACTCATCTGCAGCATTTTGATGCTCCTCTGCTTCGACTCGCCACCTCTTCCACTGGCGCTGAAGTTTTCTAGCCGATGCGCGTTTACGGATCTGCTCAAGTTGCTCCTGTCGAGTCTTTTGTGCTTGTCGACGCCTTTCTGCTTCGACACGTGATCTCCTCCATCGCTGCTGAATTTTCCTTGCTGAAGCGCGTTTGCGAACCCGCTCAAGCTGATTTTGTCGATCCTTATGTGCATATCGGCGCTGCTCGACTTCCACGGCCTGTAGGTGTTTAATCTTCTCAAGTACACGTAATATCCACCTCTGGATTCTGCGAGCACAACAGCGGCGGCGAATGAGAGCAACACATTCCAATCTCTTAAGCTCTTTCAGTTGCAGTCGTATTCGAAGTAGCTTCAGCTGCCACCGACGCCAACAGTGTTGAATATTTCGAGCACAAGCACTTCGACGAAGACCGAGAAGCTTTTCTTCCCTGGCCAGCCTCTTCTGTGTCTCAATCATGTCGTCATGCCACCGGCGCCATCTCCGTTGGATTCTGCGAGAACACACACGACGTCGAATAGCGAGACAGTGCTCCTGTCGTTCTCGTTCTCGTTCTCGCTCGGCAAGCTCGCCCTGCTTGATCACCGCCCTCCTCAAACGCCAGCTTCGCTGGATTGTACGAGCGCAGTAATGACGACGCATGGCTTGAGCTCTGATGGCTCTATCCTCCTTCAGCTTCCGGTGCTGCTCTGCTCTTCGCCATGACTGCCAGCAGCACTGAACTTTTCTGGCAGATGAGCTGCATTTTAGGTGTTGCAGACGGGTGTGCTTGTGATACAGCAAGGCAGCTATGTGATAGACGGAAGACGTTGCTGATTCGATGCTCACCCTCGTAAGCTTCTCAGCTACGAATCTTATGTCGACAACTACAGCAACCAGGAGCTTTTGAAGCTCCAGTTGACGCTGCAAGTTGTAATGCCGATTCTTCTCCTCTTGAAGCCGACGCTGTTCACCGGCTAGTACATTGCGTGAGCTTTGAATCCGTCGCTCAATAAAAGAGCAGATCGCGCTGGTCGCAGCTTCTCGTTGCCGCTTCTCAGCAATCATTTGTTGTTTCATATGGGACTTTCGCTTCTGCAGCAAAGCGAAATTGTCTTTCACTTGCTGAGATTGTTTTTCCTCTTCACGCTTGCGCAGCAACACTTCCTTCTCTCGCTCAATCGCCAGTCGTCCTTGTCGTTCCATTTCAACTGCGTGCGCGAGCTCAGCATTTTCTCGCTCAAATTTTGATCTCTCCCTTGACGTGCGAACCTGGTCCGACAACCACTTTGAAATGACGATGCGATTTTTGTCAGCAACGGCGGCTTCGACCGCCTTCTGAGCAGCGGCTGCTTCAAGCGCCTTCTCAGCAATCAAGCGCTGCTGCTGAAGCGTGAGACTAGTAACATCTTGCTGGGCTCGATCCAGCAGCTGCTCAAGCTGTTCTTTCTCCGCCTGTGCAATTCGATCGCGCTCGGAGATTTCTTCACGGACCATTCGCTCTTGCTCATCCTTCACAGCCAGAATCTCTCTTTGCACTCGCAGTTGCTCCAGTCTCTCTCTTCTTGCCTTGGCGTGGAGTATCCGCGCATCGATGAAAGCCTTGATCTTCGTTCTTGCAATGTGCTCGTGTAATTGCTGCGAGCGCTGCTTGTGGGTTTCAAGAAGCGCTTGCTGAGTTTTCGTCAAGCTCACCTTTTCGTTCTCGAGCTTCGCCAATTTTCGATGAAGCACACGAAGTTGAAGCTTATCTTGTGCACGCCACTGTTCTGTATCGTACTCTAGCGCAGCTTTCTCCCTGGACACAAGAAGCCATTGTTCGTGGTTTTCTGCTTTCTCTCTTACCACTTGCTTGATCTTGCGATGCAGCAGACACGAGTCGAGAAAAGCGGTTATCTTGAGCCGTGCTAGTTCCCGCCTTCTCTTCTCTTCCACGAGTTGGTGTCGCCCGAGAACGCGCTGATGGCGCCTCAGCAATTTGGTTCGCTCAGCTTCAGATCGCTTCCATTTCGCTTCCAGGTCATCGAGGGCTCCTTTCATAGAGCGTTCGAGTTCCCGCTGCCTCTTCAGTTCTTTCTTTCGGCGCTTCTCCTCTTCTTGACGAGCCTTGAGTGAAAAGAGCTGGCTTTTGAGCAGAATCTGCTGATTTTCAGCAGCGACACGAGTGAGTCGTTGACGAAGGATGCTTTCCCGAAAGAAGCACTGCACTCCTTTCGCTGCTTGATGCCGACGCTGCTGAAGTTGATATTGGCGAACTCGTCCTGCTTCTTGTTTTCTTAAAGCGTCACGTTGTCTCCGCCACCAGCGATGTATTCTTTCCTTCGCAGCTTCACGCCGCCGGCGACACTTGATGGTCTGGGTGTAGAATACGAAACGCTTGAAAGCCATGTGAGCCGATCGGAAGACTGTTTTTTTTCGCATAACACGCACATGGAGAAGATGAAGCGCCCACGCGCTTTGTATTCGCCCTGCTGCCGTATTTTTTGTTAATGACTCCAGCTGCAGCTGAGCAAATTGTCGAGCACGATACGTGTCGTAGATGAAGCAGCAAATCTGGCGCAGAGCTGTCCTTCGCCTCAGTATTCGCTTCGCTTCTGTCTGCCCCAGAGCAAAGTCTCGCCAAGGTCGAAAGTACCGCCGCAGCATCTTCAGCTCGCGCTCCAAGTACATTGGGGGTTCGTAAAAGCTCGGAACGGGTCGCATGATTGGTGACGCGACTGTGCTTGGAAGCTTGTGCTCCTTTTCGATGAGATGGTCGAGGTGGTACCCCATGTCAAGTGCAGCAACTTGAACATCGCGACAAAGAGCATAAATCTTCTCCAACACTGGCTCCTCGGTCTTGCAGATGTTTGAATTGTCGCTTGCGAGGTGCTTCTCAGGCGTATGGTCGACCATCCATTGTTCGTCCTCTGGTGCTAGTTCAAAGTCGTAGACAATAAGCTCATTCGAAGCTTTAGAAACGCCTGGTAGTGTGTCATGTTCTGGGCTCGTTTCATCATCACTTGACCTTTTCAAGCGCACAGAATCCGGTAGAGACGAACTGGAGGTCACCAGCAAAGTCGACAGTGAAGATTCTGTCGAGTCGAACACGTCGAGCGACGGCAGCATGCCCAACGCCGAGGCAATCATCGAGCGAGTCGTCTCCGATGAATACTCAAGCATGCTGTCGTCAGATACTTCGTCAGAAGTTACAATGTCTCTGACGAACTTGTCGTCTTCATCTTTGTCTTCGTTTGAGCCTGGTGCTTCTTGCATAGATTGGCTGTCGCTATCGGCAAGTGGCGTTGAAATTTGCTGAAAGTAGCGTTGAGCTGACAAATTCTCTTCGCTTCGCTCGGCATTCGCTTCCAAGGCTTCAGCGCGAACGGTACCGGTAGTTGATGCCGAGAGCTCGCAAGAGCTCAGAGGCTTCGGCAAGTTTTTGCTCCTTTGGTCAGCCAGCAATTCCTTCGCGACATTCAAAACTGGATCGCTGAGGTGAGCATCAGGTAAGGTTGCTATCCTGACAGATGTAGCAGACGCCACTACTTCAGCAGAGTCCAGTGAACTGCTTGGCTGGATGCTTTCACCACAAGCTTCAATGTTGTCGACACATTCGGATGGTCTAGCACTGTTCAGTAAAGTCATCGCTTGGCTCTTGTAGAGGCTATCACCGCTCGACTTTGTTTCACTCGTCTCATCACCTCGTGCAACATGAGAACTGCTCTTCTCATCCCATGGCAAATTTGCTTCGACAGGTTTGTCACGCGCTGCGACGGTATCTCCAGACTTGGATCCTTTCCGTTTCTTTGCGGAGGCTCTCGCTGCACTTTGCTGCTTGGCTGCAGCTGGCGACGAGATAAACGCCTCTTCAACGGAGGGTGCTACGGAACTTATCCGAGCAGATCTCGTATCCAATGGTCTCTCCTCGACTCTGCTAGCTTCTCCTTCGTGTTGCTTCTCGCCGGTGTGCCAAGCAACGAAGCTGGACCGAGGATGCAGAGGAATTTCTCTCTCGACATTGTCCTCTGCCTCAATGAATTCCGTTCGTGATGGAGGCTGCCGATGCGCCTCGGAAACTGAATTGGAAGCCAGGATAAATCGATTGCGTTCTGAGGAAACACCTCTGCTCGAGCTTGCAGCCGAGGGTGGGCGTAGATAGCTTGGCAGTAATCGTGTCGCGTTGGCACGATTCTCAAGCTCGATCAGATGCAGAAGCGCCACTGCGACTCGATCTGGCGGTAGCACTTGCCAGGTTGACACATGCTTCCGCATGTAAAGCGCAAACGTCTCCAGCTTGTGTACCAAGAGCTGGAAGAGTGATGACGAGCTTGCTGTGGACGATGATGGATATGGCGACGAAAAGGCTGAACTGGAGTACGACGACGAAGACACATGGTTGCACGAACACAGCAACAACTCGGATGAGTCGAGGGATAGCCCCTCCACGAACGGGTTCCGGACGAGGCTGACACTGTTGCTGTCGAATATCCGAATGAGTGACGTAGAACAGGATAGAAAGTCCACGTCGGAAGAGATCATCTGAAGCAGGTACGCATGAAGCTCCCGCTCGAGGTGTGCGACAGCAGCTGGAGGTTCTGTACTCGTCAGGATCTCCCTGCAAAAGTACAACTGCATCTCCACGATTGATAGCGAGAGGCTTCGCAGCCTGTTGAGCATTTTCACAAGTCGCGGCGACAGCTGTGGTGGTGAGAGCCTGTCTTGCTGCGACATGCTCGTCGCGTTGCTGGATACCTCCTGCTGCAACTGAGCCACGAGTTCATCGCGAAGCTGGGCATTCTGTCGCAGTGAGGTGGAGAGCAGCGCAGACGGTGACTCTCTCACTGATGTGTTTCGAGTAGCGCGGCGGCCGTCGCGATCGATGAGATCAGGCGTCGGATCCAAATGATGTCGGCTGCTGAGCACTCTCTGCTTCAGCTTGTACGGACTGAGTAGCTTCTGCTGTGCATTGCGAGCTTGGACAGAGACCGTCTCTGGATACAAAGTGCTTTGTGATCGCGAACTCTTCATTGCGGTGTCGTTACAAGACGCACGCGATTTTGCAGATTGCGGACGCTGGTTTCCTCGTGTCGCTGAACCCGTCTCAAAAACCTGGTCATGCTCTTCGAATGCTGCGTACTGGCTTGGGTGTCGCGGATAGTGATGATTAAAGCTGTCTTCGTAGGCGTCAGTAGCAGACACTCGTCGATGTGAAATGTCTCGCGTATGTGTCTTCGTAGGTATGGATCGCTCATAGTTGCCGTCGTCGTAGCGAGCTGGTGCGAGCACAACCGAGTCATCCAGCTCGAGCTCCACGAGGAGATGCCGCTGATCGCTGCGGGTCCTACCATGATAGCCTGGCATCTGCACCTTACCCAGCAACCAATTGCTTCACGTTATAAGCTGTGATACGTAGCACCCAAGCACCAATAAAAAGTGCACGTACCTCTTGTGATCTCCGTCGAGCCATGCTTGTCTGGGTTCTGCTCTACTGCAAAGTGTTCAATCACACGGTCAAGCTGCAGCTTATCGCCTATCACCAGCGCGGCCTCGCGCACATTTTAGAGCTTAGTCGCACTGTCGATGAAGCTTTGAGGCTGATCCTAAACGCATCGCGACCGAGCGAACGGGCGGCGGACAGCGCGCATTTACTTCCTCGGCCGTTGCACGCCGTCCGTTGATCGCATGGGTAGCTAAAAATACACGCACACGAGCGTAGCGTAACGCGAATCGCATGGCAGTACATTCGTAGCCATTTCATCTTGCAGGCACTCACAACGAGTGCGCCGCTTCATACAGCAGCACTCACATTTCCCTTCTGGCCAAATGCGCGCGCTCGCGGTGAAGTGCTCGTCAAAGAGTTGAAAAAGGAAACCTCGCTTAAATCTAATCGTATTTATCACAAATGCGTACTTAAAAACATATAAAATTCGCGCTTGGAGAGTTAGAACAAGAGCTACACTGACTCGAAATGCTG